>PVKP010037549.1:0-21557 GCA_004027715.1 Plecturocebus donacophilus | reverse complement strand
ATGGCGGCCGCACCACACCCTTAAGATGGCGGCCGCTTCTCGCTCTTAGCTTTCTTTCTCTCTCTCTCTCTTCTAAAATGGCGGCTGTGCCACACCCTTAAGATGGGCCGTGTCCCGCTCCTAAAACAGCCGCTTTCTACCTTTAATTCTATCACTCTCTCTCTCTCCCTAATTCCGATGCGAGTGAGTGAGTGAGTTTATGTGTAGTCCCACGGCCTAACAGCTACAGGGCTTGTGTGGGCCTCCACCCGCGGTTCCACGGGGACGTCATAGGGCATAACGGTGATTCACCTCAGAGCTGTCCTATTTGGACTTCCATCCTGAGGTGACCAGGCCCGGGGATTATACGGGTATACCTTAGCCAAGACGCCCCTGAAACATCCCTTTGGGGATGTGGCCGGGAAGGCATCAGACTGGTCTCCCTTCTGGGAGGCACCCACCCTTTGTCAGTTTTGTCTTTATTGTACCTTCCAATTTTCAAATAGCGTCGTTTGTAATCCTACCCTCCACCTTTACCCCAGACGAGCATGACCGAATTTTTACAGTAGCCCGGGAACACACTAATCAGGTACATCTGACTGACAACCAAATGCCAGTAGGCGCGGCAGTGGTCCCCGAGGCCGACCCTAACTGGGATTATCAGGACGGTCGAGACGGCCGCCACTGCCGAGACCAGATGCTACAGTGCCTCCTAGCAGGCATGCAAAGCGCAGCCCAAAAGATGAAGTCAAGAAGAACATTGGGCCCAGGAGTGCCCCTGTCCTCGGCCACCCCCTGGACCTTGCCCGAATTGTAACTACGGAACAACTGACAACTCCAGCTGCAACACAACTGTAAAAGTAAGATCCACCCATTATGCACCTCCGGGAGGATACTTCTGGTGTAATGGGACCTTAACCAAAGTTATAAATGCCTCCCTTCCCCTCCCCTGTGTACCTGTTACTCTAGTCCCTCAGCTAAAGGTATATGGGCAAGCCGAGTTTCAATCCCTTCTTACTCCTCCTCCCCGTCTGCCGAAACAAATGAGCTATCTTCCTTCCCGTGATAGTCGGTGTCTCTTTAGCATCTTTAGTAGCCACTGGAATAGGAAGCGGAGCAATGGGCTACAGTGTCACTTCAGCAGCTCAACTAGAGGACAAGCTCCGTGTGGCCATTGAAGCATCAGCTGCCTCTCTGGCCTCCCTCCAGCAACAAATGACGTCACTAGCCCAGGTAACTCTCCAAAACCGACGGGCCCTTGACCTACTAACAGCAGAAAAAAGGAGGTACCTGTATGTTTCTCCAGGAAGAGTGCTGCTATTATATCAATGAATCGGGCCTAGTAGAGGAGAGTACCAACACTCTCCACCGCCTCCAGGAAGACCTCCGCAAAAAGCAAAATACAGGAGTTTTGTCTCTAGGCTGGTGGCATCCCATGCTTACTTGGCTAACCCCAGTCATCACTCCTATCATTGTAATTTGTTTACTATTACTAATGGCCCCCTTTTTTCTCAGGTTCCTACAAACTCGTATGCGAGAAATTAGACGAGTAGCCATCAACCAAATGCACCTTCATTCCTTCGTCTGGCTCTCAGTTGAGGCACCAGCCAACTGACCTGTCCCCCTTACTTCGCCCCTATTCAGCATGAAGTAGCCAGAAAAAGCGGCGCCCTCTATCATCAAAAGGTCGGAATGTAAGGCCGGTTGCCTTGCTGGGAGCCCGGACGCACCCCCACCTTTTTCCCTTTCACAAGCCCTGAGCAAACTCAGACATGCTCAGACATGTTCCTTTCTCTCTTGCTCGCACAGCCTGGTTTCCTCTTAAAAAGCCCAGTATGCAAACAGAGTGCTGCAACCACAGCTTCCTAACAACCAATAGCAGCTAAGCCTTAACAATCAACAGCAGCTAAGCCTTAACAACCAATAGCAGGCAAGTGATTCCAACCAACAACAGGCCAAGTCCTAGGTCAAGGCTTGTAACTTACCCAGTAGCAGTCTTGCTCTCCCACAACCAATCGAGCTGTTTCACTCCCTATAAAAACCCCCCATCTAAAAATAGACTTTCTAAAAATAGCCCAAGTCACTCCCTATAAAACCCCCTGTCTGAGAGAAGTCAGTGCAACTTCTCTGGCCCCTGCTGTCCGGACCGCAGAACCTCACCCGGGAGCCTGAATAAATTCCCTTGCATTGGATTATCTTGGTGCTGTCCTCAATTTCTTCGATTTATCCTCGGAAACAAACCTCACAGATAGGTTATAATAAGTTAGCACAAGTTAATTTTGGCACAATTTTTAAAAATTTATTCATAGGTTTTTCAACTTTTTAGATATAAATGGTACATGTGCAGGTTTGTTACATGGGTATACTGACCTCAGGTAGTGAGTATATAGCGCCCAGTAGGTAGTCTTTCAACCCATTTCCCCCTTCTTCCACCACTCTCCAGTAGTCCACAGTGTCTATTGTTTCCATGTTTATGTTCATGATTGCTGAATATTTAGCTCCCTCTTGTAAGTGACAACATGTGGTATTTGCTTTTCTGCTGCTGTGTTAATTTACTTAGGATTATTGCCTCCAGCTCCATTTGTGTTGCTGCAAATAATATTTCATTCTTTTTATAGCTATATAGTATTCCATGGTGTGTATGTATCATATTTTCTTTATCCAATCCATCATTGATGGGCACTTAGATTGATTCTATGTCTTTGCTATTGTGACTAGCATGGCAATCAATTTACAAATATGTGTCTTTTTGATGTAATGATATGGATTCCTTTGAGCATATACCCAGTAATGGGATTTCTGGGTCAAACAGTAGCTCTGTTTTAAGTTCTCTGAGAAATCTCCAAACTGCTTCCCACAGTGGCTAACCTAAATTACATTCCCACCAAGAGTGTATAAGCATTTTGTTTTCTTCACAGCCTTACCGGCATCTGTCATTTTCAGACTTTTTAATAATAGCCATTCTGACTGATGTGAGATGGTATTTTACTATGGTTTTGATTTGCATTTCTCTGATGATTAGCGATGATGAGCATTTTTTTCATGTGTTTCTTGGCCACTTGTATGTCTTGTTTTGAGAAGTGTCTCTTCATGCCAACAAGCAAAAAGCAACCTCATTTAAAAATGGGCAAAGAACATCATTTTTTAATAATATGCATTTCCTGTGAACTTTTTGAAGACCTGTTAGGTAAGAGAATCATTGAAAGTGTTGACCATTGAAAACAAAGGTCCCTAGAAACCAGGTGTCCAAAGGGTTGAGAAGGTCTGGAGCTCTAGACAAAAAGTGATCTTGGCTACTAAAGAATGACAGGAAAGACTAGATGGAGAAATTCTAAAAGTGAAAATAATCTCTAAATAAAACTACTTATAGCTTGAATAGAAAGAGCACTTAGCAGTCCAGGCGCAGTGGGTCACACCTGTAATCCCAGCACTTTGGGAGGCCAAGGCAAGTGGGTCATCTGAAGTCAGGAGTTAGAGACCAGCCTGACCAATATTGAGAAAACCTGTGTCTACTAAAAATACAAAAATTAGCCAGGTTTGGTGATATGAGCCTGTAATCCCAGCTACTCAGGAGGTGGAGACCAGAGAATTACTTGAACCTGAGTAGCGGAGGTTGCAGTGAACTGAGATCATGCCATTTGCACTTCAGCCTGGGCGACAGAGAGAGACTGTATCTCAAATAAATAAACAAATAAATAAATGGATGGATGGATGGATGGATGAATCAAAGAAAGATCACTTAGCTACAGTTATTAATCAGAGTTGTACTCTAGGGCTTTTTCTCAGTTTTGCATCTTTTTGCTTTTTACTTTCCATAATCCAGAAAAATAAAATATTTTGACTTTCAGAAAACAATCATTCTGTTTTTCTAGCCCATAAAACAAAGAAATATCTTATTGATTTGGGAAAGAATATGCAGTTAGAAGTTAAGTTTACTGCAGACAACTGACACTTGAGAGGCCTGTCTACCAAGCAGGATCATGTTTATTTAGTTCTATTAACTTCCACTTTCAACCCAAAACAACTATGCTTCCATGGTTTTGTGTTTTCTTCTCATGTTTCTTTTGATTCGAAAGGATTGTTGACAGGAAATAATGTAATCTGCTCTGATTTATTGTCTTGGACCAATGCTGATTGTTTTACCTACCTCATATACTCTTATACAGTACTACTTCATTCTTCTGTTTGCTTTTTCCTACAAAACCTTCAGTAAAGATTTAAGACTGTGTCAGTTTTTTGATGTGCCAGTATATTACTTTAAGGACTATTGGTTGTAAAGGGGCTCTCTTTATGTTTACACATAGCCTTCACAGATTTATACTTTAAGGCCACTAACAAAAATGAGGGCAGTTATGATTTTGAAACAATTGGCATAGTATCTAACACTCTCTCAGTTACTTTTATGATAGAGAAAATAATAAAACATACATATGCATTGAAATTATGTAGGCAATGCTTAAATTTTTTATTGCTTGAAAAGAAGATTTTAATATCTATGTCACAGCTATGTACTAAACACCAGAGAATATGTACAATACATTTAATTCCAACAGGTATTTGGCCTGAAAAAGCATTCTAAATATTATAAATAATATTTAAATAAATACATAAGATTATTCAATATAAAGATTATATCTCTACACATGTTAAAAATTTCCCCAGCAAGTTAAATAAAATTCTAGTATATAATTTCTGTTTTTCTATTTCCATATATTTTTATATTTCTGCTTACTTCATAGAATTAAATACATGCTCTAAGAGAGAAAAAAAATGGGTTCCTGGATATTTAAGAATGCACACTGAGCTTACTACTCTTTACAAAGAAAATATCAACATTGCTAGACTAATGTTAAAAATAGTAACAGATCTCAAATGAATAACAAAGATATTTTAAAATTTTATTATTTTACTATAAATGTCACAAACTTAAAGTGAAAATGTGATGCAGCATCATAAACTGTGCAGATATAATTATTTATATGCATTAAATTTTCAGCAAATTGCATTTCAACCAGCTACAAATTTCCTTAAAGCTACTTAATTTCCTTCATTGTTTTTCTATCCATTAGCTTCACTATCCCTGATGCTTACTACACCAAATGACTTCTTGTCAATTTTTTACACCATCCATATACATAAAAGAAATCTACCCATTTACTAAACTTTGGGATACATAAATACAGCATAGTCCTTTCATTACATAGTCACAGTCCGGTGGGGAAAGATGAAACCCAAGTCCTATCCATAATAAATCCTACTCAGAGACATACATCTATTAGAAAAAGTCAATCACACTTTTTAAATGGGAAAGCTTTTGAATGACAGATTAACCTTGCCTTCACACACACACACACACACACACACACAGAGAGAGAGAGAGAGAGAGACAGTGAGAAGGGGTGAGAGAGAGGGAGAGTGAGAGAGATACAAGACCAACTGGTATATGGAAGAAGATATTCAACCTAACTCAGAATTAAAGAAAACATTCAGTTTGTGCCAATTTGAAAGTTTAAAAATTATAAAAATTAGACATAATTTTTTAACTTTCAAATTGGCATGAACTGAAATGTTACAATATGTAATTTTAGCAACAGTGAAGCAAAAGAGGCACTCTCAAGGGCACTTCCTATTCAGGATGCCAATATGGCAGTTTCATATTTTTAAACACAAATATTCCTTGTCTCAGAAATACTTCTGTCAGGACCCTGCTTTACAGATACACTCACAACATTATGTTATGGTGCATTATAGATAACACAACATTATGTTATGGTGCATTATAGATACAGTTATATTTTTCTTTGTATAATAGTTCAAAAAAGTAAAACCTACACACAAAACTATCAGTACTGTCCCGTTAATCAAATTGGTAAACACACACAAAATAGAGCACTATGAAACCATTAAATAAGAATTGGGTATATTTGTTTGTGCTGTAAAAATCTCCTAAATGTGACATTAAATAATATCTGATGAGGAATGCTTGTGAGGTTTTATAATTGTGGATAATAACTTAAAAAATGCATCTGGAAAGGGCTTTGGTTAGAGAGACTAATTCTAATTGTTTATCTTTCTGTTCCATTTAAATATTCAGCAAAGGCTGGGCACAATAGCTCATGCCTGTAATCCCAACATTTTAGGAGGCTGAGATTAGCGGATCACCTGAGGTCAGGAGTTTGAGGCCAGATTAACCAACATGACAAAACCCCATCTCTATTAAAATAATAATAATAATAATAATAATAATAATTAGCCAGGTGTGATAGTACACACCTGTATTCCCAGCTACTACTCAGGAGGCTTAGGTGGGAGAATCGCTTGAATCCCAGAGGCAGAGGTTGCACCAAGCCAAGATCAGGCCAATGCACTCCAGTCTAGGGGACAGAGCAAGACTCTGTCTCAAAAAATAAATAAATAAACAAATAAATAAACATTTAGCACATAAGTATAACTTTTATTTTAAAATGAAAACTCAGAAGTAATTCTGGAAGTGGCAATTGAACACTAGGATGATGAAGGAGCCACTCACTCATATTCTGGTATATGAATCCTGTAATTATTAACAGGCAAGATATCCAATCTCTCCTTAGTAATAGAGGCTTTCCTCAATGTATCCTGGGACATGAAGTTGTCTGGCAATTAACTAATGTCCAATAATGCTCTATAAATTAGTAGATTCATCACATGTGCAGCTTCTGCTGCCAAACTAATGGTTTGTTTAACAAATGGTTGATGTCTCCATTAGAGGTTCTTTTGTTTCTAAATGGCATTTGTTGAGTTTGGCAAATGCCCCAGCATGGCTGTTTGCTAGCTGGCTTAATGCCTATAATAGCAAAAATGGTGCTCTGCAGCAGAGCAACTGTGATAGAAGGCCCCGAGATTCTGAAAGTTCAGTGGGGGATCCATTGTAGACCTGGGCTATTGCTTAATAGCCTTTGTTGGCAGCTCATTCACTAATTCATTCAGTAGGTGTCTCCTGGGACCCACTATGGGCAATGATCTAGGTGCTGACCATGACAAAAAGCAATGAAAATCCTGCCTCATAGACTTCACGTCCTAGTAAAATGATGCATCATACAGGGAATGTTTAAACAGCTCATTCAAACTGTGTTTGATTACAAATGTGCAAAGAAAATAAAGCAGAAGCTAGACACAGTGGCTCATGCCTATAATCGCAGCACTTTAGGAAGTCGAGAAGGTTGGATCGCTTGAGGCCAAGAGTTCAAGACCAGCGTGGTCAACATAGCAAACCCCATTTATACTCAAAATACAAAAATTAGCTGGACATGGTGGCACATACATGTAATTCCAGCTACTTAGGAGGCTGGGGCACAAGAATTGCTTGAACCCAGGAATCAAAAGTTGCAGTGAGCCAAGATGGTGACACTGCACTCCAGTCTGAGTGACAGAGCGAGACTCTGTCTAAAAGAAAAAAAAATAGCCAAGAGTGGTGGCTCACACCTGTAATATAATCCCAGCTACACAGCAGTACAGTTTAAGCCTGGGACTTTGAAGCTGTAGTGAGCCTTGATTGAGCCACTATAGTCTGGAGTATCCTGTCTCCAGAAAAAAAAAAAGAAAAGAAAAAACAACTGCACCATTTTTCCTTATATGACACTACTTATCCAGCATTTGATTTTCATATCAAATCCCCAGTGCAGCTCACCAGTTTCACTTCTAAATTTTTTCATCCATATATCTTCTACCTCAAACATGCTGACTTTGCTATCTCCTGCACGGAATTCATTTTATTCCCTCCCTGAACTATCCTCTCCCTTTGTACCTCTAAGATAGAAGCTCATTATAAAAATCTGGCTTTATCAATGTCCATCTTTCTAAGAAGCCTTCCATGATTAAGCCTAATTCTGTTCACACCTCTACTAGGAAGTTGGCTAGATGACTGCTTGGTGGGCTGCTTTAAGTTATTGTTCTCTTGATTTCTCTGTATATACCAAAACTATTCTGTAAGTTTAATGGGAAAAAATATATATATCTTCTGTTCCCTTTGCAGCTTTCTTCCCTGAGTTCTGTGCTGTACTTTCCATACAGAAAAAAATAAATTAACTGCTTTGATTTGCAGACTGATAAAAGAAACCCTAGCTTATATTTATTCACATAAGAACATTTTGTATGATGCAAAAAATTTTAAAGACACACAATTATCCATATAAATTACTTCTAAAAATGTGCCTGCATAAGGCTCACTTTCCCTATTAAAAGTGAATTTCTCATCAAAAGAAATAAAATAAAAATGCAATGCCAAGAGAATGAGAAATGTATTTAATCAGTGGAATGTCCAAGACAGGATATAGAGAATATTGGTGGAAGAGGGTATTTCATAATAAACACACAGACATTGTATTAACTCTCAGTTTGTCCTCCTTTTATAGCCATGCTTCAACAGTGACGTTATCAACAAATTGTCACCCTACTGTCATATCCTAGCCTTCTAGTTGTTCTCCCTGCTTCTCCATGTTCCTCTCAAGTCTACTGTGAGCACAGCAGCCAGAGAAATAAATAGAATTCAGATCATGTACCTTCTGCAAAACCTTTTTATTATCTGGCCAAATGGCTAATGAGAAGGACTGTGCGTACAAATCAACCAAGGTAGAATGCCAGTCAGCCTGCTGTAGTCTTTTCCAGTGAATGTTCTTGATGGTTTCGGTAGGCCCAATGGCAGCAGGCATTAAGACTTAGAAGTATAGCCCCAAGACATACTCAGCAAATCTCCTCAAGAGGTAACACTTAGCCTCACGTATGTAGATGATCCTGACAATAACGTGGCCTCGTGGCTGGCCTTCTCCTACTTAAGCCTCTCCCTCATACAGCCATGTTTTGACAGTGGTATTATCAACAAATTGTCACCCTACTGTCATATCCCAGCCTCCTAGTTAATCTTCCTGCTCTCCATGTTCCTCTCAAGTCTATTCTGAGCACAGCATTCAGAGAAATGAATAGAATTCAGATCACGTTCCTCCTGCAAAACCTTCCAATGGCTTCCATCTCACTCCAAAAGCAAGACAAAGTCCATAAAGTCATGACTTCATAGGAGTGAGATGGTGAACAGGATCTAGACTGTTTCTTTCTCTCATCTTGTCTCCTACCACTCCCTTTCCTCTCTTTTCTCCAACAACCCTGACCTTCTTGGTGTTCTCCCAACATGCCAGCATGCCCAGCCTCACAGCCTCTGTAATTGTTGCTCTTTCTACTTACAGTGCTTTTTCCCCCAAATAATTCCATGGCTCACTTCAGCCTTACATGCTCACTTTATTTAACAAAGTTGTACCTCCCACAATATTCCTTTTCCTCTGCCCCTGTTTTATTTTTCTCTATAGCACTTACCAGTATCTGACATGCAACATAATATACTTATTATTTTTATTATTTATTGTCTTTCAATATTGTCTCCCTCCACTAAAATATAAGCTCCATAGGATAGGGATTTTTCTTCACTCCTATACCCTCACCGTCTAGAACAATGTCAGGCAGTTTACTTGTAGTGCCAGGACCTATGCTCATGATTGTGTCTTTGTGCTCACACATACACGTATATGTGCATACATACATATCCATATACATATCCACATATAAATGTAGATTACAGCAGCATTGCTGCAAAGTAAGAGCCTTAGAAAACTTTTCTTATTCCTCTAGCTCTTGGCTTTGTGTTAAATTTGCTCCTAAATTCAAAAGCTATAGAAGTTGTGTTTGTATAAAGGACAAAATGACCAAGTCAAACTCTCTCTGTGTTGATTCTTTAGGCAGATGCCACTCCTGAAAGCCCCTAGTTTTCTACAAACTCACATCTCCTCTAACTTTGCAAAGCCCGAAGTTTCAAACCTTTGCTACCTTAGATCCAAATAGCATCCCCATCTACTTGATAAAAAGAAATAACTGGCTTTATCTGTGATAGGATATGGAATTGACTTTTATGCATTAGTCATTCAACCCTGAATTGAATTTTGACAGGCTCTGCTGTGTATTAAATTGCTCCTGCAAGGATGAGAAGTGTATATAACTCAATAATGCCTGTCATTTTCCACTGTAGAGATGAACTTGAATTAAAGCAGAATTAATTCTGCTAACTTAAGCAAAGGTTTAATATCAAGTTTATTTCAGTTAATGTATAAGACAAATAGGTCAAATCCCTATGCAAAGTTCTGTAGTAGTTCAAACATTAATTGCTAATTCAAAATGATAGCTAGAAATATGTCAAAATCAAGAATTTTATGAATCTTTTACAGCCTACAGAGATGCTTAGATGAGTGGCATGTGTTAAAAAGAAATGAACTATATATTAGAAAGGATGTTGCAGAAATTAGTTTGTCATTAAGATAGCTCCGCATATATTCATAAACAAAGTGAACAACTGAGGTATAGGTGGAGCAAGAAGTCAAACATTTTCTGAGTACCTACCAAGTGTCAGGTACTGTTCTAGGCAGTTTATATTCATTATCTCACTTAATCCTTGTAGAAAAAAATTAAGTAGACATTTTATTCCATTTTAAAAGTGATCAAATAGACTCTAAGAGGTTTAGTTAATTGTAGCTAATAGATGACAGAGCCAATGTTTGAACCCAGGTCTGGGCCCAAAGCTGCATCATCTTCTAGTTGCCTCAATAATCCGCCAACTAATGGAAGGTCTCAGAACAAAGAGTCATCTGATAATAATGGTGGAAGATGAGCAACTGGAGAGCCGACTGGAGATAGCTCTGAATTAGAAATCAGGGAGGAGTTTGCTAAATAATTTTGGACATCTTCTTACTTTAGTTTCCCATCTGTAAAACTGAGAAAGTGATTTCTTTACTGCATACTATGAAGTGTTATAAAATAACATAAAGGCAATACCCTTGTAATAGATTTGCTATGGATGGGCTCCCTGCCTTGGTAAAAGCTTGGATCAGATTTTCCCTATGGCCCTGCCAATTCTAAGCAATAGTCCCCTAAGAATGCATGGTTAATGTAGAAATGAACCCTTTTCTAACATAACGAATCACCTCCAATCTGTATGTTTATATAAGTGAATATATACTTTTGTGTATTCAGTTTTCCTAAAACAGCATACACCTGTATTTGATGCAGAAAAGATAACAACAATGATATGGGTTAAAAGCTGAACAAGTAAAATGATTTCATGCAAACCCTTTGCTGCTACAAATATTCTATGTAACTTTATAGCCCCATATCCTGAATCTATAAATACTGAACACCTCCTCAATCTTATGTCAATTTCTCCTAAGTCACTCATTACAATTCCTTAAGGCATACCTCACTACATCCTTTTAATATGCATATCCCTTGTGTCCCTCATTTTTCTTTGTCTAACCATGCCTTCCCTTTACCTAAGAATCTACACATCTGACTCTGACAACACCACTACCTGAACAGTTCTCCTGTTATTGTTTAGTGCCTCTCATCTTAGTGGATCCCACTGCCTTCCCATTTGTGGATTTCAGTCTAATTTTGTTTATTTATATATTTGTTTTGAACTACAACACACACACACACACAAAAAGAGAGAGTCACGACCCATCTTTCCTTCCAATACAAACCTTACTCAACCTGTTGATTTACTGTTGTACAGAACAGTCATGGACAACATTTTATGGTAACTGAAGTTCGCCCTCTACCAAAGCCCTGCATTCCTTTATTGGAATTCCTCCATTCCCTCAGAGTAACAACAGCCTTCACAATTCCCTAGATGTTCAGTACCACTCTCCACTTTTAACCTAGGCTTGCAGTCTGTGGAGATATCCGTCTAAGTGCCTAATTCTGTCCTCTCCTACCCTAACAAAGCAAATCTGTTCTGTGTCTTATTCTCTCTGTGCCTCAGTAGAGAACATGTCAACCACAAACCATTAAGACTTTTTCCCCAAGCAAAATATCTATATTTCAGAGGCAATAATCCAAAGGGTAAATAAAATCTAGGAGAAAGAGAGACAAAGCGTGTGGCGGGAACAGGGAGGTTTGAAGATACTGAATCAGACAACAAGCCAATCAAAGAGCCATTCTGGAGCAGAGGATCCTTTCATCAGTCATTGAATCTCATCGTTAGATGACTGCCTACTTACGGGGCCAGCCTGTGAACACTTTCATTAGTCTTCCCTGTTAGTATTATTTGAAGGCACGTCACTCTCCATGGGTTAGCTCTAGGTCCCTAAAGTTTGCCCTATGTCCCTGTTATCTAATCCAACAAATCAGATCTGCAGAAGCGTGTGTAGTAGATACTTGATGGTGGGTGAACACTGCCAATAAATTTATTCTAACTTTAAACAGGGCTGCTACTTAGTTCTGATAAGTAGGGATTGGATTCCTGAGCTCATATTTTCTCCCTAACCGTCCTGCAGGGCCCCTGAGATCACCTTGTCCCTGATTCTCCATTTCTGGGCTTTGACCAACTATTTGGATCTCTATTGCATGTTTCTGGGCCCCTAATGTAATTGCTTGCCTGACTGACTTTATTCCTTGGATATT
The DNA here is from genome assembly GCA_004027715.1 of Plecturocebus donacophilus. NCBI lineage: Eukaryota > Metazoa > Chordata > Mammalia > Primates > Pitheciidae > Plecturocebus > Plecturocebus donacophilus. Next base: position 9,104 of record PVKP010037549.1, on the reverse strand, counting down.
AAATTTAACATGAGCCTTCTTCGAGCCCTTACAGGATAATTTTCTTATCCCAACCATTCTAGAACTTGCCCTTCCCTTAATAGCTAAGTCTGGTTGTTGCTCTTTACCCCTTTAAATCTATTCTTCCCACTGTAATTAAGAAGCCTCTACATCCTGCTAATTCCCAGACAGAACAGTTTTGTCTTTCCTATTAGAGTTCCATTACCATCTATTCAAAAACTGTGACATCTGACTCTATACAGCACTTTCTTCTACTCTGTTCATCTCATTTTTCTATAATTTCTCTGTAGTATCTACTATAAAGTACTTCATTGAGAATATAAATCAGTCCTTTACTTCTGAAGTCAAATAGGTGTCTGAAGGTCATTTTAGTAGTCTAAGCAATTTACCACAATGATGTTAGTCCTGCTGTACAATTACTATCTAATTTAGCTAGACTCAGTTAAGGATAGAAGTTTGCTAATAAATGATAAAGAAGATAAAAATTATATGAGTTTGTAAGTATTTTTAAAGTGAGCTTAAAAAACATTTAAGAAGAAAGTATAGAGGTAGGTGAGCATAGGTAAATTATACGCCCTTCCAAAGCAAAAGCATGAATCATGCTGATATGGTTTGAATCTGTGTTTCTCCCCAAATCTCATACAGAATTTTAATCCCCAGTATTGGGAGCAGGGCCTGGAGGGCAGTGACTGGACAATGGGGGGTGGATTTCCCCCTTGCTGTTCTTGTGAACGTGAGTGAATTCTCACGAGATCTGTTGTTTAAAAGTGTGCAGCACCTCCCCCTCATGCTGTTACTCCTGTTCTGGCCTTGCAAGATATGCCTGCTTCCCTTCCCCTTCCGCCATAATTGTAAGTTTCCTGAGACCTCCTAAGCCATGCTTCCTGTAGAGCCTGTGGAACTGTGAGCCAATTAGACCTCTTTTCTTTATAAATTATCCAGTCTCAGGTATTGACAGAGTCTCACTCTGTCACCCAGGCTGGAGTTCAGTGGCACAATATCAGCTCACTGCAACCTCTGCCTCTGGGTTCAAGCAATTCTCCTGACTCAGCCACCCAAGTAGCTAGGATTACAGGTGTGCATCACAACACTCAAGTGTGATTTTTGTATTTTTAGTAGAAACAGGGTTTCACCATGTTGGCCAGGCTGGTCTCAAACTCCTGATCTCAAAGGCCCTTACAGGATAATTTTCTTATCTCAACCATTCTAGAACTTGCCCTTCCCTTCATAGGTAAGTCTAGTTTGGCCTCCCAAAGTGCTGGGATTATACCAATAAGCCACTGTGCCTGACCAGGTATTTCTTTATAGCAGTGCAAGAATGGACTAATACACATGCATACCTTACATTCTATGTATCTTCATACTCTTCAGGGTGCTTTTACTTACAACTCCAGTAAAATTTGTATCCCCTCTCATTGATCTAGAATATATCCATAACCTGAACGTAAGGAAAAATACCATGGACTAAGAACCCTTCCTGACAAATTCCATCACATAGAGATAAACCCCATACGGATGTTTTCTCCTCCATATTTGCTTCTTCACAGTAAGTGTGGGTGATCACAAGCTATTCATCTTTATTTCCAGAGCACTCTGGGAAATCAGAAGAGATGAGAATTGATTAATGCGTTCTATGAAAAGTTCAATAACTGTTTAATCACAGCTTGAAAATAAAGCAATGCTTCTGATCTTTTACAAATTAATTTAACGTTGCATTAAAAATAAAATAGGCTGTAAATTGTGCTGTGCAGGGATAATCAATGGCTCATTATCTTTGCTTCTAGCAAAATGCACTGATTCTTTTAAAGCCATTAATGAGCAATACTGGGCAGTACACAGCTGCAAATGTGTTCAAGTATTATTGATTCTACATCTATAAAACTAATCTCATCAGGGCAAAATTTATGAGCAGTAATAATGCAAACTGTTCCATGGTCCATACAAAAGAAATAAAAAAGAAAATTCATGGGCATAGGCAAGATTATAAGATCACTGGAGAGGAACAATTTCTGAGTCCTTATTCTATTCTGTTGCCGGTACATTGTGGTACTTAATCACTATTAAATATAGATCTAATAAAAGAGATCATCAGTGGTGACCAATGAAATGTTAACAGTCTTTTCACATAACGAAACCATTTGATAATTCTGTAATTTGGAATAATGTTACCACTTTCCTTAGACATTACTAGGACGTTATGTACAAATTATATATCAGGTTACTTCTATATTATTTCATATTTTATTACATAATGCTTACAAACATTTTGCTACTGGAACAGAAACATTGAGTTGATAGATTGTTTTCACTGTTTTACTTTGTAAAATAAATGTGTTGTCCATGTGTCCAACTGTCTGTTAGATCTCTCCCCCTTGGATGTCCATTAAGCCCTTCAATCTAACATGTCCAAAAATCTCGAGCTGGTTCCTAGGCAGTTGGGGTAGCTGCTGAATCTTGGGACCTAGTTTGTCCTTAATAACAGAGGGTGAAAAAGGAAGAAAGGCCCCCTGAAGCTTCTTTAGGAAGAGAATGGTGGGAGAATGATGGGAGAATGGAGAATTTTCCACAAATATAAAAAGAGGCTGGAAATGAAAATCTAGCAAGTCTAACACATGTAAGTCCAGATTTTTACCTTCTATGTTACTTTAATTGATACAAAGTAGAAGTAAAGCTTAATTATGTTCAGGTAACACTAAGGACTGCCTTACAGAGAAACAATCATCACTAAAAAGCATCATAACAAAGAGATTGCATTTTGCTGAAAACTGACAGACTAGTATCCCACTTGTTGTTACAAAACTTCACCAAGCTTGTTGAGCTGAGCTCTGAAAATCCAAAGATTTAACATCTCTATTTTTATTCCAGACATTTATTAGCAGGAATAAGAAATAACAATCCACGTCAAATAAATGTGTAGAAATCGTCACAATTTGTTAAATCTTTTTTAAAAACCTTGTCTAGAAATTTCAAACTAATAATCTTGCATTTTCAGGAGTTTAGAATTGCTGCTATTACAATGGCAGCCTGCTGACCTGCAAGTTCATGGAGAGAGAACTTGGTGCCTCTTCTCAGCATCTCAAGGCCCAACATGCAGGTAAGTGACACAGTCTAATCTAGCAATGGTAAGGAGGGACATAAGTGACATATTTCCATCCAGTTTTCTTACACAGTACTTAATTTTAAAGAAATTTCCTTGCCTATTTATAAAAACGTGTAACTTATAATAAAGACACAGAAAAACTATTTCCCAGCATTTCCTCAAAAAGATTGTCCAACTTTTTGTTTCCCAGACTCTCAAACAGTATTTCAGAGACAGCTTATACCAACACTCTGTTACATTTGGAGAGTGTAAATTTGGAAACATCTACATTTCTCAGAACTGAACAAAAAGGAATGTAGATTCAAAAGGTGAGTGAAGCCAAAAGCAGAAGTTGGACCTGGATAAAGCTAAACTAGGGGATGCTGAGCTGTTTACAAAGGCTGAGCCACCCTGTAATTAGTCCATGAGAGGGCACAGTGATGGTCTTGTCTCTAGTGGTAACAAGGGTCACACCCAGGACATCAAACAAGGATGGTTTCTCTTTCCCACTCACTAGTTCCCGAGACAAAGTGGGCTTTGCCACTTACTGCTCTCAGAGGTTGGATGCCACAGACACAGGCAAGGAAACAAGCTGGTGTGAAGTTTCTGAGGTCACATCACATATACTCCTAAAGAATGATTGGCCTATTCATAAATTATCTTTAGTATAGGTATTTCATACTGATGATACTATAGCACAGGTCACTTTAATTTGGACAACTAAAGTCCGAGATCAAGGGTTTAAGCTGGGTAACAACTTTGAATTATGATACATCTACAACACCAGTTCTCAAATTTTGGAATGAATAAAAATTACTTATGAACTTTATTTTAAAACACCAGCATACAAGAAAAATTGCACACATCATGAGTCATCTTAGAAATGTAAATCAGACTTACATTAAGGTACCACTTTACACCCACTAAGATGGCTAAAAAAATAATTTAAAGTAGACAATAACAAGTGTTGGCAAGGATGTGATGGAATTGGATTGTAAAATGGTGCAATTTCTTGGAAAGCAGTATGGCAATTCCTCAAAATGTTAAATATACAGTTACCATATGACCCAGCAATTCCACTTCTAGCTGTGTACCTATATTCATTTGCTAGGGCTGTCAAAACAAAATACTATAGACTGGGTGGCTTAAACAACAGAAATTTATTTTCTCATAGTTCTGAAAGCTGGAAGACTAAGATGACGGTGCCAGCCAGGGCTGGTTTCTCCTGGGGCCTCCCTCCTTGCCCTGCAGCTGGCCGCCCTCTTGCCACCTCTTCACATGTTCACCCCTCTGTGTATGTGTACCCCTGGTATCTCTCTGTGGTCCTAATCGCTTCTTATAAGAACACCAGTCAGGTTGGATTCACGCCCATCCTAATGGCCTCATTTTAACTTAATCACCTCTTTGAAACTCTCATCTCCAACTGCAATCACATTCTAAGATATTGGGGTTAGGAATTCAGCATATGAATTTGTGAGAAGGGCATAATTTAGGCCATAACAATATCTAAAAGAACTGAAAATGTGTCCACACAAAACTAACACATGAATGTTCATAGCATTCATAATGGCTAAAAGTTGAAGCAAACCAAATGTCCATCAACTGATGAATGGATAAACAAAATATATTATATCCATACAATGGAGTATTATTGGTTAATAAAAAGGAATGAAGTACTGATTTATGCTTCAACATTGATGAACTTTGAAGTCATTATGCTAAGTGAAAGAAGCCAGTCAAAAAAGGCCGTAGATATTGTATCATTCCATTTCTATAAAATAACCGGAAGAGGTAATCATAGAAACAGACAGTAGATTTGTGGTTGCCAGGAGCTAGGGAGAGGAAATGTGGAAAGTAATCATTAGTGAGTTCAAGGTTTCTTTGGGGGGTGATGAAAAATGTTCTGAAATTAATTACTGGTTATGGTTACAGACCTTTGTGAATATACTGAAAACCACTTAATTGTATACTTTAAGAAGGTAAATTCTTCATATGAAATTTCATTTTAATAAATGTATTATTTAAATTAAAAACCACCATCCTTGGCAACATGGCAAAACCACATCTCTATAAAAAGACAAAAATTAGCCAGGAGTGGTGACATGCACCTGTAATCCCAGCTACTAAGGAGGCTGAGGTTGGAGGACTGCTTGAGCCCAGGAGGTTGAGGCTGCAGTGAACTATGATCATGTCATTACATTTCAACCTGGGTGACACTGAAAGACCCTTTCTCAAAAAATAAAAAGTGTATCACAGATACAGTATGAGTCTCCCTATCCACCAATTACAGAGATTCTGATTTGGAATACCTAGAGAAGGCCTAGAAATACACACTTTTAACAAATGTTTTCCCACCCTCCAAGATTCTATTGAACTTTGACAAATACAAAGATAAAATATTCTCGATGTGGACTTCTGGATCACTTTGATTGAGAGGCCAGAGAGCTTTATAAAAAGCTGGTGCTAGAACACATAGAGTGAGTTATCTATGCTGGTGAGGGATAATGGTCACCTTGGGGTAGGGAAGGGACTCATCTGAATAGAGAAGAGCTGAGGTATAAAAACTTACACTTGAGATGGGATGGGAGAAGCTACAACATCTACCACAATGACACAGTTGGTCTTTTGGACCTTGGATGTCCTGAGAAAATGGAGCTGTCATTTAAAGAGAATCAACTCATGTTCATTCACTGGGCACTTATGTATAAAAGCAAATGCACATGGTCTAAATAGAAGAGTGCATTGCACTGGGGAAGAATATTTAGTCTTACTTTGCCAGCTTCAACTCTGAGACAATTGGAGATAAGACAAAAATTGCTGCAGTCAAAGAGTAACAGAAAAAAATGCTTCAGAATAGAAAGATGGCCCTATATTTGATCAGGTATTATTGGATTTTTTAAACCATTATTGAGGCAATTTGTAGGCACATGATGCTTAGGTTTGGGGTTAGGGTTAGAGTTAAAATAAGATACAGGATACAGAATTCCATATCTCTTTCTATAAAGTGTTTAGAACATAAAGCCTAAATAGTCCCTACAAAGTAATAACCAAGGTTCTTTCCAGCACATGTGCTTGATACTATGCTAATTAGAAAATGATCAAATTAGACAACCTTTAAATATTATCATTGAAGAAGCAGGCAAAAGGTGCCCAAAAAGTCAATACATGGAAGATATTTTTCCCATTCTCAAACAAGAAAAAAGTATTAAAATTGTAGAAAGTGTGATAGCCAACTTCCAGGAAGGCTCACAGATAGCCTTCTAATATTCATACCTCTATATAGTCCCTTGAAACCTCTATGAATACTGCCAAATCAGCCTGATCACAGTATATGGGTCTGTTCTGCTAGTCCTTTACAATCTTGTTCTTGTATCCAGTTGAGGTGATGCCTGACTGAGCAGATGGACTGTTAATAAGCTTTAGTCCTTTTGTGCCATTCGAATCTTCATCATCCCTGTAGCATTAGATGTGTCATGAGGTGAGTCAAGGAGCTGGTGAGGCAGATGGCACCTGTCTCTCACTCTGGTTGCATTGGGCAATGTTCTATGCATGCATATGGAAGAGCAGACAGACAGTGCAGGTGAGTGGGAGGAAACTAACTACCCAGAGAATTTCCACTAGGAATCTTCTCACAGCAGAAAACTGGAAGGTGGATCACTTCATATTTCTTCCTTCATTACAATGAGGATCTCCAGAGTTTACACCCTAAGAATCGTGTTTTAAGAGTCAACTTCTCCAAGAACATTTGTCAAAGAAGATTTTTTGTTGGCTCTCTTAGACTGGTTCAGGTGCGAATTTACTATGACTTTCTAAACTTCTGCTGAATTCTGCTCTTTTCTTCTCTGTACAGGAAAAGGCAGACCTTGTTGACTATGGGACTGGTATGAAACTTTCTTAAAAGTTACCCAAAGGTGGTATCTGTCTTTCAGAATGAGGAATATAATACTACTTAAATTTGGCCATCTCTGAAGATGGAAATAGGGAAGAGAGTTGATATTACAAAAGGAAGTGTTTTTAATGTTATTTTTTCTACCACTTGCATATGATTAATGGACAATTATAGGTATTCCAAGTTAGTAATAGGATACAGTTATTCTCATAAAATTCACTTGTACCTTCTCTCAAGTCTTTGCTCAACTATCACATTCTCACTCTCCCTTTCCCAGACCACCCTATTTAAATTATAGGCCTCCATTCTTTGAACACCATATACTTCCTCACTCCTTTATTTTACTCCTTAATACTTACCACCATAGAATATATCATCTAATTTACCAATATGTTTTCTAAATGTTTTTCTCATTCCAGTAAAATCTAAAGTCCATGAGAATTGAGAATGTATCTCCAATGTCTAAGACATGGATACATGATAGGTACTTAATAAATATTTGTTGAATGACTACTATTTTGCTCCCAAATATTCATGTAAAAACACATTGTCTTAAAGCTTTGCCTCTACCTCCTTACTGATCCCACTGTCCTCCCCTACATATAGTAGACCTGTCCCATTGCTAAACACATAGTAAAAGTGCAACTAATATTTAAAATATTGACCAATTAATTAACCATTGACTCCACTAGAGACATCTGAGAGAGCAGAGGGAAAAAGAAAAGCCTATTATCTGGATTGAAAATATCAAAATATTGCTATTCATATGTTCACTGGACAAATATTAACAGGCTTCCATGCTATCTTTGCTTTCACAGATAGTTTTGCCACATAAGAGATTGGAGAGTGCAAACATTAATATCTACATTCAATGTAGTCACTTCAGTATGCTGCTTGAATTTGTGATTTTGCTTTTATACAGTTTTCTTGAAGCAGTAAAATAAAAGCTTACATATATAATGAGCTGTCTCAGGACCTGGCGCATTATATATCCAATTCTCTTAAATCAGCTGCTAACAAATGGCAGATAACCCTTCTGATTTACAAAAGGAATTTTTAAGACTCTATTTGAAATGCAGAAATAATTTAAAAGCTTGATAGCAAGAAATGGGCTGGTAGCTTATATGAGGAAAAGAGAGATAAGGGAGAAACAGAGCTTCACTTTAAAATTAGACCCAGAAGGCAGGTTAGGGGTGAGATAACAAGGGTTAGTGGGACCCAACATCAACGGAGCTTAGGTTCTTTATGAACCACACCAGAAATATTGCCATTTTGATGTCTTTTGATATTCCATTGAAAGTAATGGCAAAAACCACAATTACTTTTGCACCGACCTAATACATTTCTTTGCTAGTGTATTCAGTGGTCTATCACTAACTTGCAACAACTGGCCCAGATCTCAGAAGGTCTCTAACTTGCCTAGGGAGCAGTGCCTTAAGCACTGGAAGAATCTGGTTCACAGTGTAAGAACAGACTCTTAAGTGCCCAATGATCAAGAATATGTAACATATATGTTCTTTGTAGTTAAAATTTTCTGAAGCTACAAGAGTTATTTCATTCATTTATTTAAAAAACATTAATTAAACATCTACTCCACTAATCTCCAAGGTTATAGTAATGATATATCAGATAGTTATGAATCAGATAATGTGCCTAATTTCAGAGAGCTGACATTTGAGATAGAGAAGCAGTCAGAAACAAAAATATTAAATTACATTTTTTAAAAAGAAATGATATCTTGAGCTAATTTGTGTTTATGGTGAAAGGTACAGGTATAGTTTCCTTCTTCTGTGTGTGGCCAGCCAGTTATTCCAGCACCATTTATTAAATAGGGACTTCTTTCCCCTTTGCTTGTTTTTGCCAATATTGTTGAAGATCAGATCGTTGTAGGTGTATGGCTTTATTCCTGAGTTTTCTACTCTGTTCTATTGGTCTGTGTGTCTGTTTTTGTACCCATACCATGTTGTTTTGATTACCATAGCCTTATAATATAATTTCAAGTTGGGTAATGTGATTCCTCCTCCACCATGGAATACTACGCAGCCAGAAAAAAAGAAAGAACTCATGTCCTTTGCAGCAACATGTACACAGCTGAAGGCCGTAATCTTTTTTTTTTTTAATCAAATATAGTTTATT
>PVKP010037548.1:0-21553 GCA_004027715.1 Plecturocebus donacophilus | reverse complement strand
GAAGGTCAGTGGGAAATGAATGTAGTTATTAAAGGGCAATGCAAGAGGGAGGCTTTGGCATTGAAATCATTCAGTATCTTGACTGTGCTGGTGGATACAAAACCCTACACATGTGATAGTTGTGTATAAGTAAATGCATATAAGCAAATAAATATACATAAAACTAGGGAAATCTGAATAAGATTGGTGGACTGTATCAATATCCTGGTTGTGATACATACTGTGATTTTGCAAAATGTGATCACTAAGGGAAATTGGGCAAAGAATATAAGGGCTATTATTTTTCATGACTGCATGCAAATCTACAATGATCTCAATACAATTTTCCATTTTTTTTTTTTTTTAAGACGGAGCCTCACTCTATCACCCAGGTTAAGAGTGCAGTGATCTTGGCTCACTCTAACTTCTACCTCCCAGGTTCAAGAGATTCTTGTGCCTCAGCCTCCCAAGTAGCTGGGATTACAGGTGTGCACCACTGCACCCGCTAATTTTGTATTTTTGGTAGAGTTGGGATTTCACCAAGGCCAGGCTGGTCGTGAACTCCTGAACTCAGGTGATCCACCCACCTCGGCCTCCCAAAGTGCTGGGATTACAAGCATGAGCCACAGCGCCGGGCTCTCAATACAATTCTCAATTAAAAAAAAAAAGGCAGCACACATACCACAGAGGCAGACTGCCTGAGTTCAAAATTTGCATTTACCACTCATTTGCTGTGTGTCCTTCTCCTCTCCCTCAGATTCCTGAAAGGTCAAAATGGGGTAATTATAGGACCTATCTCAAATGGTTCCGAGGATTAAATGAGTTAAGATGTGAAAATGAACACAATGGGGACTGGCAAAAAAAAAGGATGCGTAAAATGTTCGGTGACATCCTCTTCCTCCTCACACAGCATATAAAGCAGGACTTCTGTGTGGGTAAGTATTTCATTTAAATTTTTGTTTATGTTTATTTTTATCCTTAATGACTAGAGGCAATAAATGAAAAATGAGACTCCCTTGTAATATTAAAAAGCAGGAAGTAACACACACTGGAAGTTTTAGATGAGGGGGAGAATGGGATCTGGTGGCAGAGCACCTGGGTCGAGCCTGGTGTGGCTGTCACTAGCTTTGATCCTGGGCACCTGTGGTCTCCAGAAGCCACAATTTCCTCATGTATTAAAAAAAAAAGGACAATGAAATCTACATGAAAGGACTGATGTACGGACGAAATAAGATGTATAAGCAAAAGTACCTCATAAAATGCTAAGTTTAGTAAATGCTATTTTATTACTAATAGTATCACTAGTAGCATTATGTTACTAGTAGTAGCACAGTCTGAAAGTCCTCCCCTTCCTCCTCCTCCATCAGGCTTAGCTCTCACGCACTCCTTCTTGAGAAACAGTGGAGACAAAGCTCCATCCATCACTACAACAAAGGAGTTGACCTACCTTGCCAGGATGAGCCCATTCACAATTACATTCTTGAAAGGCGGTTGTCCGAAGAGGGCCGTGGCCAGCACCAGCAGGGTATAAAACCTAAAAAAAACCCAACAGTCCAACAGTTCAATAAAAATAGAAATGAAGTCCCAAGTATAAGAAACAAACTATATTTATTCATTGAACTAAATTTCTATTTTTGATAAATCATACTAGTTGATAGTCATTTAAAGCAACGATTCTTAATCCTGGTTACTGGAAAAAAAACAAAAACAAAAACAAAAAAGAAACAGAGACACAGGACCCACCAGAGACCAGTCAAATTACAGTCTATGATTTGAAAAAAAATACGAAACAAAGGTCTGGAGTGATTTACTGACCATTTCTCTGCTACCAGGCCTCCCAGGAAGTCAATGTGAAACGCCACAAGGCAGCACTGGGTGGCCTTTCAGGACAACCCAGAAGCACCTGGCTAAAAATAAGGGGTGGCCCAAGATCATATGGGACAGACAATCTGATGACAAAAGATGCAAAATGCACTCTCATCCAAAGTGATAGGGCAGATTAGAAAATGCTTTTATTCTGTAAAATGTTGTGTACCTCATTTATATGCTAGCTTGTTCCCCAAACGAACTCTATCATATCCCTGCCTACCTGACCTAGTCCAGCACTCGTGGAACATCAAGGGACATGAGCTGAGGAGACGAGACCCCATGGTTAACATAAACACTTGTCCAGATATTGCCCACTTCAGTTCTAAAGGAGAGTTGGAAGGAGCCCTGGTGTCCAGGCCTCAGGGATGGAGAAGGAGGCAGGCAGCAAGAATACGGGACCCACATGAGGACTGTTACCAGCTAACGGACTTTGTTACTCCTCAAAGGAACAAGCTCACTAGTAAGGCATCCAGCCCTTTCTAAAAATAGAATTTTTTTTCTGGGTAGCTGTTCCTATAGACAAAAATGATTGGAATCTGAAAATAGCATATTCCAGAACATGAAGACTTGAATTCAATGATTACCCAAAGTTGTCAAAGGAGAAAATGACATCAACAATTCCTCAAACAAGCCCCTGCAGAAACATTACTCTGAATGTATAATTAAAATCTGGGGTGGGTGCAGTGGCTCACGCCTGTAATCCCAGTACTTTGGGAGGCCGAGGCAGGTAGGTCACTTGAGGTCAGGAGTTCAAGACCAGCCTGGCCAACATGATGAAACCCTGTCTCTACTAAAAACACAAAAATTAGCTGGATGCAGTGGCGGGTGCCTGTAGACCCAGCTACTTGGGAGGGTGAGGCACAAGAATTGTTTGAACCCAGGAGGCGGAGGTTGCAGTGAGCCAAGATCGCACCACTGCATTTCAGTCTGGGCAGCAGAGCAAGACTCCATCCTAAAAAATAAAAATAAATTATGAGAAAACACCAAACATCTGTTAATAAAAATAAATAAATAAAATAAAACCTGGGTCAGCAAAGCCCATCCATGGAAAGTAATTCAACTTTTTCCAATTAAGAAGAACTGCTTTACTAAGGCACCAGATAAATCAATGCTCAAATCCTCCCCCTATATGTATATTATCAAAAACTGGATTTTTTAGAATGTTGATTTATAAGGCTAGCCTCAATATCTGAGCACACTTCTAACTATCCCTCAAATTTCTAGCACTCAACCTACTGTCTTTTATGTAAATACTCATTACACATTTGAGTAAATGATCTCAAGTGAGTAAGCTAAGAACACATATTGATTTTTATCATTTAAACTTCCAGTATAACATATAGATATATTCTAAAACACCAGTAAGATAATTCAAATTGTAAAACTATAGCCCTATTGTAGTGGGAGATTCCTACTCAAAAAGTACTTTAATGTCCCTGCTTGGTGGTAGGAATGAAGTCTGTCTTATTTGCCACAATCTCCCCAGCACCAAGTAGATAAATGGCAGGGACTTAGCAAAATATTCCCTAAATAAAATAAAATCAATAAAACATGTGATGAAAGAACAAGGGGGCATACCATCCTCTGGTTTGGTCGATGCCCTCAGCAATGAAGTCTGCAGGAAAAGCATCCTCAAACTCCCTCTTGTTTTCAAATGGATAATGAACCTGAGCATAGGGCATGCTGCCACTCTCAAACCAACAGTCAAACACTTCAGAGATGCGGTGCAAGGATCCCTTCCCACAGCGTGAAGGAATGGTCAGGTGGTCAACGCTGACAAACAGAAAAGTAGCCATTTCTATTAAATATAAGCATAACAGAACTTGCAGTTTAACTGCCAATAGGAAACACAAAACTCTGACAAGATATAATACACATTTGCAAACAGAAACATCAGCAATTCTCAAAGTCTTTCCGAGAGCACCATGAATCCCTCCATCTGAAAGGTTATGCACCATTCACCTCACATTTCACAAGGACAGAGGCCACGATACCACAATATGACATGAGTCATCAACAAAGTACTTCAGCAAACTAGTCGCTTCCATGTATAGCTCTGTAATCTGCTAGAGACCAGGTCTTAATAGGAGAATGATAAAACTGAAGTGAATCAAACATTTAGAAACTGACCTCTCTCTGTGGAGATCTGAGATCTTTGCTCCCGAGAGTTCTTCAAGTTCTGCCACTGATCCGACACATACTACCTGTCAAAAACAAAGTTCAACAGCAGGACCTCCTTAGAGCCAAGCAGAGCATATATTGAGTTCATTTACATAGTATGTATGTTTAGTTTGAGAGAAAGACTGATGATTTTCTCTTTCCTTTTTGAGACAGGCCTCACTTCCATTGCCCGGGCTGGAGTGCAGTGGCGCAATCACAGCTCACTGCAGCCTCAGCTTCCTGGACTCAGGTGATCCTCTCACCTCAGCTCTCAAGTAGCTGGGACTATAGGCAGGCACCATCCAGCCCAGCTAATTTTTTTGTATTTTTAGTAGAGACAGGGTTTCGCCACGATGCCCCGGCTGGTCTCAAACTCTTGGACTTGAGTGATCAGCCGGCCTCAGCCTCCCAAATGTTGGGATTACAGGTGTGAACCACTGCGCTGGGCCTGAGACTGATGATTTTCTTTAAAGGCACATTAAGCACATTAACACATCAATCTGGGCTGAAGCGTAGTATTTGCTAATGTGGCTTCTCTCTCATGAGAGACACAGCTTAGTCTCTGAAGAGGCCAGTGTTGACACTGCTCCTCTGTTTCCATGCCAATACCAGAGGGAGTCCCTACCTAGAGAAAATCTTAAACATTCATAGCCATATTCTCAAGAGGTATTAAGTATTTATTAAGCGCAAATCATCAAAGTAACCGGCATAAGTGAAACATCTTAGATTATTGCTCTAAGCCATCTCAGTTTCTTCCTGGCACCTGAATCTAGCTCATTAATCTAGAATCTTCTCAAGAAAAAGTGAGAACTAAATTATAGTCATACAGTGCTTAATGACAAGAATACATTCTAAAAAATGCATTGTTAGGGTGATTTCGTTACACAAACATCACAGTACAACTTACACAAACCTAGATGTGATGGCCTAAAACATACCTAGGCTATATGGTGGAGCCTATTACTTCTAGGCTACAAACCTGTACAGCATGTGACTGTACAGAATTCTGCAGGCAACTGTAACACAATGGCAAATACTATGGTTTTCAAATGGTTTGTCTGTCCCCAGTAAATCTCATGTTGAAATTTAATCCCCAGTGTGGTAGTATTGACAGATGGGGCCCAAGGGGAGGTGTCTCGGTCACAGGGTGGATCCTTCGTGAACAGACTATGCTCTCCTTCTGCAGAAAATTAGTTGTCACTCTATTAGTTCCTGTGAGAGTTGACAGTTAAAAAGAGCCTGCCCCCACCCAACCTCCCCTGCTTCTTCTCTTGCCATGTGATCTCTGCATACTCTGGCTCCTGTCCAGCCTTCCATTGTAAGCAGATGCAGCCTGAGGTCCTCCCCAGATGCACATGTCTAGTCTTGAACTTTCCAGTCATCCAGAATCATAAGCCAAATAAACGATTCTTCTTTATAAATTACCCAGCTTCAGGTATTTGTAGCAACACTAAAAGACTAAAACAGCAAGTATTTGATTTTCCTTTTTTTTCATTTTTTAAATTCTTTTTTTCATTTTTTTTTTAAATTCAAGTATTTGAGTGTCTAAACATTATGAAACACAGAAAAGAAACAGTAACACTATGGTATCATAACCTTGTTAGACCACAGTGAGGGAAAGGGCTAGCTGGGGCACGCAGAATGGAGGGATCATCTGACAAGGGCCACACCAGTAGGAGCTGCTGTGGGTTCTCATCCAAGGAGCTTCTGCTCCTAGTGAACACTGGTGGCCTCTTTCTCTGTCCTTCCTATTCAGTCTTGAAAAGTCTTCTGATTCAGCTACTTCATTGTTGCCTTTCAGGTCCCTATGGGAGATTCATCAAGGTCCCTAGGGTGCCATTGCTCATCACTGCTACAATGCTGTCAGCATTGGACAGAAGGCCACACAGAGATCTATCTGTATAGTAAGTTCTCACCTAACATCACTGAGAGGTCCCAGTAGCAGGGTCTAACTGGCGTGTACCACCATGCCTAGCTAATTTAATAAATGGTTTTGTAGAGATGGTACCCCACTATGTTGCCTAGGCTGGTCTCAAATTTCTGGCCTCAAGTGATCCTCCTGACTTGGCCTCCCTAAGTGCTGAGATTACATGTGTGAACTATCACACATGGTCTAAAGTCACAGTTACCAAGAACCTCTGTATGACATTAAGCAAGGACATAGTATATACACACACATCTATATATCCACACACACCCTCTCACTCACTTGATTCTAGAAGGTAAAGGTTTGCAATGCTTTGATTAATTTCTTTTCAAGTTTTCGTTTTTCATTATCTATAAAATCAGTTTAATCATAAGCTAATGATACAACTTAATGCAGGGGGAAGAAAAGGCATCAGAGAAACACAAGAAAAAACATTTGAAGTGTGGATTTCTCTGAGAAAACTGTATCCTTTTATTTTTTACAGAGGAAATTTTATAAATTGTATAAATTAATTTAAGGAAATTAATTTAATTCAAGGAAATATAAATTAATTCAAGGAAAAAGAAGTTAAAAACTCTAAAAACACATTATTTTATGTCATGATTCTAGGAAGGAACAGGGGAAAAAAGATGAAATAAGAAAGAGGCAAAGAAAGAAGAAACCCATTCTTTTTCACAAACAAAATGCTTGAGCAAAAATCAACACAAGAGAATACTGCCCTGCCTCACCTCCTCAAAGTCATCGCTGACCCACAGTGGGATAGGGGTGCCCCAGTATCTGTTTCTGGAAATTGCCCAGTCACGTGCATCTTTCAGCCAATTTCCAAATCGTTTTTCTCGCACAAACTCTGGGACCCTGCAATAAACAGATTATATAACCCATCACATAAGAATATTAGTAATTCAAAATTGTAAATTATATCCACCCGAGCCTTCGTGTAACGCTTTGTGGAGCAAACACTCTGGAAACGTGGAGCTCACTTCAAAGAGTGTGTTTTCTAAACGCACAGCATAGCACACCCAACAGTCTGTGCTGCCATCAATGACCTAAATCCAATAGATAACACCACAGCACACAGGCCTCCCATGTCCTCCTCTTCAACTGTCGTATGGCTGCCACATAGCTCTAACCAGTCACCCTTACTCTAGCTAGCCTCATTCCATACAACTGTCGTCTTCACATTATCCTCATTACAGTAATTTACTGAACTCATTAAGCAAAGGCTCCAAACAGGCAGGCAATTGGTAGCTGCTCTAGCGGCCCCCACTTTAGTTTCCTCTCTGATCATCCTTGGTCTTGAATTTCAGGCTCCGACAATGAGGCAAGTTCCCCAGAATCCTTCTCACTTAACTGCCTTTGCCCATGCCTGCCCTCTGACATGCAGCCTTCCTCCCCACTGCATCCATCCTCTTGCATCTCTCCCACTCCCAATGCTCTTATTTCCTTGAGGTTCAGCTTTGCCAAAATCCTTTCCAAGCACAAGGCTGAGTCAGGGTAGGCTACCAAACCTCCCCTTCTTTTCTTGGGCACTACAGTTACTGCCCTGTACTTCAAAGATCAGTTTATATGCCTGCACCCCCTCAAGGTTATCTTATTAATATTCTATATCTAGTATCTTACACATTAGGGGAACTGATTAGTATATTGGCTCTAAAAATGAAAAGCTGTCTTTTGGTAAATCAGGATAACTCTGCTAAGAAATATTAGAAAGCTACAGTTTATAAGCATTTTCCTTATTGTCCTAAGATTCTCCCCATTCTCCTAAACACAAATACAGTTTTCTAATCTAGTTGGGTCCTTGTGAAATGAAGTGGTGACTACCTTTAAAACTTGTAGTGAAAAACATTCTTCTGAAATACATAGGTTCAAGCCTTGTTTCATTTTGTACCCAGAGGCTGAAATGATACCTCCTGGGTTATCACCTGTAGGACACATATCAGCTAAGGAAAGCAAAGGTTTCTGTGCTTGGAGCTTATCCATAAAGCCAAGCACAGGGGACATTATTCACTACAGGACCGACAACAGTTAGGTACACATGGTGTTTGCAGGTATATCTGAAAATGACTATTATTGAAGGCTAGCAAACTCTGGCAGTACAGCGACATTTTTCCAAAGTCATTTCATTTCATAAATCAAATAAATGTGAGTTTCTCATTTCTACTGAGTTTAAAAAGAAAAATACTCCCTTATATACTTTATCACAAGAAGGATATTACTTCTGTTCTGTAACATTATTTGAATTATTTTGTGTTCCTAAACACACAGAATAAAAGATAGCTATGACAATACACAATAGAAGATGGATTTGGGGGAAGTGTAAAACATAACTTACTAACGACATGACAAAAGACACCATGAAGAAACACATTTTACTGCTCACCAGTAGCACAGGTCATTGTTCCTTAGGAGCTGGTCCACCATGTTCTCCACTCGCACAAACCAGCTGGGCACCGCTTTGTAAATGAGGGGAGTGTCTGATCTAGGGAGGCAGAAATACAGACATAGCTGCTCAGGCTGGGACTAGCAGGTACCAGGATAAGACTGACTTTTCATGTTTTATTGACAGCATCATCACCCACTTGGCCTTCTGCTAATATTTATTTTTGTTATAGATAAAAGCATCTAAGTCTTCAAAATTGGTCATCTCTTTCCACAATAGTAAGAATGGCAAAAAATAATACAAGAACAAGACCAGAAAAAAATATATAGTTCTGCTGGTGACAACCGTCTAAGAAACAATGTCAACTTCAACTTCAGCACAGAAGAGGCAATGTAAAAACCAAATATGATGCAACTGAACATTTCATGTTCACCTACGCCTTTATAGCATGGGCTTACATTAAACGTTAAAATGACGTTAAATTTTTCATTAAATTCTATTACAAAATTTTAGAGATGTTTCTCACCCTAAAAAAAAAATGTGGCCACAACACAAAACAGATTTGTACAGGTCTATTTTTCTCACACAGATCCCTAGGAAAGTAAAAATTTTAAGGCCGGGCATGGTGGCTTACGCCTATATTCTCAGCACTTTGGGAGGCTGAGGCGGGTAGATCACGAGGTCAGGAGATTGAGACTATCCTGGCTAACACAGTGAAACCTTCTCTATTAAAGATACAAAAATAATTAGCCAGGCATAGTGGCAAGCACCTGTAGTCCCAGCTACTCAGGAGGCTGAGGCAGAAGAATAGCTTGAACCTGAGAGATGGAGGTTGCAGTGAGCCAAGATTGCACCACTACACTCCAGTCTGGGCAACAGAGCAAGACTCTGTCTCAAAAAAAAAAAAAAGGAAAGAATGAATTCTGGCCATTCATAAAACTCTCCTAGACCAGGCATTGTGGCTGGCTCATGCCTATAATCTTAGTAATTTGGGAGGCTAGGGTGGGAGGATCGTTTGAGCCCAGGAGTTTGAGACCAGCCTGGACAACATGGCGAATCTCCCTTTCTAAAAGAAATGCAAAAATTAGCCAGGTGTGATGGCACCACCTATATAGTCCCAGCTACTCCAGAAGCTAAGGTGGGAGGATTGCTTAAGCTGGGGAGGTGAAGGGTGCAGTGAGCCATGAATGCAGCAGTGCGCTCCAGCCTGGGCAACAGAGTGAGATCCGGTCTCAAAAAACAAAAACCCAACTCTCCTAAAAATGAAGTAAGAAGACAGCTTCCCAAACCAACTCTAAATGATACAAATGAGATGAACACCACAAATATGGAATAGGCAAACATAGAAAGTGTAAGCACAGATTGGAAGCTCTAGGTACAGCACAGTCTTTGTTTCTTCTTGTTGAGATTCACTCGGGGTGGATGGCAAAATATTATAGAAATATTAGGAAAGGTTGCTGTGCATGGTGGCTCACACCTGTAATCCCCGCACTTTGGGAGGCCAAGGTAGACAGATCACGAGGCCAGGAGATCAAGACTAGCCTGGCTAACATGGTGAAACCCTGATTGTACTAAAAATACAAAAAATTAGCCAGGCATGGTGGCACATGCCTATAGCCCCAGCTACTCGGGAGGCTGAGGCAGGAGGATCGCTTGAACCTGGGAGGAGGAGGTTGCAGTGAGCTGAGATCATGCCACTGCACTCCAGCCTGGGTGACTGGGCGAGACTGTCTCAAAAAAAACACACACACAAAAAAGAAATATTAGGAAAGGTTATAGGTTTTAGATTAATCTATAACTTTTCCTAGTATTTCTATAATATTCTGCCAGCCACCCCAAGTGAATCTCAACACTTCTGACCTCCAGCAAAAAGGGTAGCTGTGAGTGAAGGTGCTGACAACCAGAAGTCGGCCTTGTTCCTTCAAAGTCCTGATGATACTTTTGTCAGCATCCTGTTAAAAAAAATTAAAATTTAGCCATTAAAACATACTGTAATATTTAGGAACAATGTATTACTAGAATCTGATACTCTGTTATGAATAAAAGGCACAAATAACAAATATTACTTTTAGTCACTAACTTTAAGTCAAGTGTGACATGGTAAATTCCCCATAACACTGCATACCTCAACCATACCTTGGCTTTCTGTTTAAACTGTTCTCTGTAACCCTTAATGTGACAGGCAAGCTAATTCCATCTTAGCTCCTGCACCTTGTAATAGGTAACTAAGGTTTGTAATTCCCATCCACTACCAAGGCAGTGTGTAAACAAATGCTTATCTTGACTTCTGTAAATCACTTAAGTAACAATTGGAGTGATAAACATCCCCTGGCCCTTGGAATGTCCGGAGACCTGACCTGCACCCTCCCCTCTGCCTGGGAAGATGATTTACCGGATCCACTGGCCCTGGGAATGTCTGAAGCCCCTTGTCCCATCCCCGCTCCCCACCCTCATTCCTGAGGTGGATTTACAAGTATAAAAGGTTTTAACACCCGCTTTTCGGGGCCACGGGTTGGAGAGACGTGAGTCCTCCGTGGTCGCCAGCAATAAAGACCCTACAATTTGGCATACTTTTGTCTTGGTGTTGGTTTTCTAAGCTCGGTTCAGTACAACACAAGTACATTCCACAACATTTAAGATCATAAAGTTTTCTTTCTGAAATGATTACCCCAAGGTCACAAAGTTGCTTCATGAGGCATAAACTGGAGCAGTTTTTCGATCTCTCCCTGTGAAATTACAGCATGCTTCCTCTAAAGATATGAGACCCTCTGAAAGTAACTGATAACATCTTTACTGATTTTATGTGAAGACAAAACTAAATAAAAACAACTTCCTAGAAGAATTACAATACAATTATAAACGATGATGGAGACTACTCAAAAGTAACAGACACACTTCTATGCCATATGGATCACAGACCTTCACATACTGTCCTGCGAAATGTGTCACCTCCGCTGTGAAGCAACCTGATGCATCCACAGGACAAACAGGGAGTGAGTCTTTCCGAATAATGTTGAAGTCCATACAGACCCGATAGTCATCCTCAGAATAGGCAAAAGGGAGAAGAATAAAACAGTCTAAGTATGGGTGTGGGGAAGAAGCATGAGGTAATAGAGTCCCAAGATAATTGTTCTATATTATAACATATACATGTCATTAACTTTATCCTGTTAACCGAAGGTAACTTAAGACCATTAGGAGAATCAGAGCCTCACAGTTGGACAGGGATTAGATCACCCAATCCAGTCTTCTCAAATATTATTTCCCAGACCTCTATATGTACCTGAGTATCCACTAAATGAGACGATAGATGACACACACGATTTTTTTTTTAAGTGAAAGGAAGTTAATTAAGAAAGTAAAGGAATGAAGAATGGCTACTCCATAGGCAGAGCAGCCACACATGAATGTTTTAAAACTAAATCAAATTTGGTTTATAACAGTAGCACACACAAAAACCAAAATACACACAAGTATAAGGCATGGCCTGTTAGTATTATATGATGCTTGATGTACATTTGGATTTGCACCCTCTGAAGGGAGACCCCAAAGGATGGCAACACTGACCTAAAAATCCAAAGTATTTACTTTTCAAATAAGTAACTGGGTCTCAACTGGCATAACTTATACCATGAAGCTTCAGGAATATATTTTGAAGACTGTTAACAATAGAGCAAATGCTTAGCAAAGTGCTATGTGAGACAGTATTCTGAGCACTTCACACAGGCTCACTTAAACCTCACAATGCTCTTAGACAAAGTGGCATGAAAACAAAACAAAACACCTCACAATGATCCTACAAAGAAGACTTTCACCAGGTGCTTCCCTTACACAAATTAGCAATCATTTCTATTTTACAGATAGGAAAGTCAAGGTACCAAGAAATAACTCAGCTATGAAGCAGTAATGCTAGGCTCCAGAGCTTCACCACTGTGCTATGATGTCTAAATATAAAATTAAAGAGACTGCCTTATGTTAGTGAAACCACACTCTGGGTTGAATCCAAGACAAGCTGGAAAGCGGACATGTTTCGACCTGGATCTGTGTTCACCTCTCCCTGTGCTGAGGCTGACTGCTGTGGTGTCATGTGGGTGGACAGGAAAAGCCCCTAAGTGCAGCAAATTGAACCACTGAGTGTGGAGCAAGTAACTCTAACCAGTTCATTAAACTAAGAGCAGCTTTCCTAAATGCATCCAGAAAAGGTGATGTTCAACATGAAGATGCACAAGTGCACAGACTCCGCAGAGGTCAAACACTACCTTGCCTAGCAAAAGAAGGCATCTCAGAAAATGTTTACCAAGGTGGGGCATGGTGGCTTACACCTGTAATCCCAGCACTTTGGGAGGCCAAGATGCGTGGATCACCTGAGGTCAGGACTTTGAGACCAGCCTGGCCAACATTGGTGAAACCCTGTCTCTTCTGAAAGTACAAAAAATTAGCCAGATGAGGTGGTGGGTGCCTGTAATCCCAGCTACTTGGGAGCCAGAGGTTACAGAGAGCCAAGATAGTGCCATTGCACTCCAGCCTGGGCGACAGAGGAAGACTCTGTCTCAAAAAAAAAAAAAAGGAAAGAAAGAAAGAAAAGAAAATGTTTACTAATTGGGGTAAAAGGCTATAGTTTAAAGAATAAATCTTCCATAACAGTAACCTGCATGGCATTCAGAATCTTCTATAATGGTAATGTGCATGGCACTCAGAGTGATATGAGATATAACTCTAGAGTTAATGACAAATACCTACATTTAAAAAGAAAACCTAAACTACAATTCAAAACCAAGAAGTTACCTTTTTAATTATCTGCTATCAGTGGGGTAACCATACTGGTTGACCCTAAAATGATTATTAACAGTATATGATGAGTTCCTAAAACTCTTAAGTAGTATTATCAAGAATACTTCCTTCCATCAAAATTGAATATGGACCAGGTATTGGGTGATTATTAAGGAACTGCTGACTTTATTGGATATAAATAACAATGGCACAATGGCTACAGTGAAAATAAAAGTCCTTATTAGTCAGAGATGCAGCTAGAATTACTGATACATGAAAGACATGATGTTGAGGATTTGCTTCTGAATCCTCCAGCCAAAATAAAAAGTGTGGTATTATTCAGAGGAAGAAAACAAGAGAGATTACCAAAATGTTGAGAACGCAGCTGGATGATGTGATAAAAAGAATTATAATATTTTCTTCTGTGTATGTTTCAAGATTTCCAGCATAAAACTTCAAGTGATGGTTACATTAAAAGCCCAGATATTACCACTACAAATCAATGTAAAAAAATGTACCTGTACCCCCTATATCTATAATAAATAAAATAAAATCCCAGAGATTAAGCATAAAAGCAAAATGGTAAATGAAGACAGACTACTCTCACTGCCTTTTAGAACAAAGTCACATTTCCAGTGCCTCTCACCAACAAAATGATCAAGCCTAGAGGAATGTGTAGGTGCTACACCATGCTACAGAGGAGGCAAAGGAAATCCAGATAGGCCAAGTAACTTAGCCTGGAACTGCCTGTTAGTGGCAGCACCATGATTTAAGGTGAGAGGTGGTTTACTGCAAAGCATGTGCCTTTATGTTATTCTGTTTTTATTCATATACAAATTACACAAAAGGGAAAGTGTTTTTAGAAAAATTATTCTGGGCAAAATATAAAATTAACTGAAGAGTACGGTTTTGAGAGGAGAGGTCAAATTCCCCCCTCTGATCATGTAGAATTTAATTAAGAACACAGCAGAGATGATGGAAATGGTGTGTATTTTGGTGGCTGAGGTATCTGCATGTCTCTAAATGCCTGTCAAAACTCACAGAACTGTATACCAGAAAGAGTTTACTGCATGAACGAATAAATAAAGACACAGCAAGGCACCGTGGCCCTTTAGAAAGATTAAACGCCTGGAAGTAGCCCTGAATTTGACCCACTCTTTCCAGAAATTAGCTTAGGATGAAAGGGAATTGCAGATGCAAATTTTATAAGCCATCTTGCGGGCAGTGAGTCAGAAAAGAGGCCAACCTGGTGGCCCAACATGATGTGACAGATGACTCAACATACTTTTCAAATACATTTGCCAGATTTATGCTACTCACAGCACCAAAGTAAGGAGCTTGGTGGACAACCCCTGTGCCTTCTTCTTCCTTCACGTAGTTGTCAACAAGCACAGTGAAAGCGCCATTCTCTTTACACTGGAAAAAAAAAAGGCAGTAGGCTTCAGGGATGAAACATTACTATATTACAATGTTAACTTCGTAACCATTTTTCTTAAGAACCTGAAAACACTTTCAACATGTAAAATTATTTCCAGAAATATTAAAGAAGGAATAATTCAGGTTGGGAAGAAACATGCTAATTCAATACATTTTCCCCATAAATAAAAAGTTACCACTTATAAATCAAATAATTATCTGGAGACTGGCAGATAAAAATTTCTAATTTCCTTGGTTACAAACTGATGTTTTTTTCTGTTTAATTTTTCCTGAGAAGGAGTCTTGCTGTAACCCAGGCTGGAGTGCAGTAGTGCAATCTCAGCTGACTGTAAATTCCGCCTCCTAGGTGCAAGCAATTCTGCAGCCTCAGCCTCCTGAGTAGCTGGGATTACAGGTGCCCACCACCACGCCCAGCTACTTTTTTTTTTGTATTTTTATCGGTGACAGGGTTTCACTATGTTGCCCAGGCTGGTCTTGAGCTCCTGACCTTGTGATCCACCTGCCTTGGCCTCCCAAAGTGCTGGGATTACAGGTGTGAGCCTGTTTGGGTGTCCAGCCCAAACTGATGTTTTTCATTTAGTTCTCCCTCCCACCATTTTTGCTCCTAGTATGCAGTTTCGGATATTCACTTACTGGGACATTTTCAAACACTGTATACGTTTTGCTTCTCTTTTTCCTTTCAACTCAGCTCAAGTTATTCAGTTATAAAGGCAAATCTTGAAAGGAACAGGTGGGAGTCACAAGTACTAAGTTCTGTTTACAGGTACTCCACCACCTTAAGACTCGAGGGAAATATGTTCAATTTTATTTTCTTTGCAACAGCAATATCATCACGTTAATACATACAATGCTAACAGACCTACTCTTTCTATTTTCATCTCTTTACATTTCTTTCCACAAACCATTGTTTCTGCCAAACTGGCCCTTTGATGTCCTTCCTTTTTGCATTGGTTAAAAAGCATTTTCACAAATGATTTTCACATTTAACTCCTACAATCCTGTGAAAAAGCTATTAGTATTCCCATGTCTTAAAAATATTCTGGCTGTATTTGCATTTCACAGATAAGCAAACTCAGAACAAAGATTAGTCTTTATCCAAATCACACAACAGTGATGAAGCCATGACCTGAAACAAGTCTTCTGGTTGCAAATACAATGTTATTTCAACTTCATCACAGCACTCTGTCTCTTTGGAACTTAAAATTAAACTTGGAAAATAACCATAAAATTTCATTGCTGTAACCCAAATCACCTTGAAACATTTTAGAAGTTATGGTATGATAGGTGCTAAAATTTAGATAAACAGAAAGAATACATGGGTCCTTAGAATTACATGTATACTTAATTACATGTTCTACACTTAGAACAGTATAGACTAAGTCATTGCATCTTGCCTCTCAGGGTCCACCTGGGGACTATCCAGGCCATGGCTGGGCTGCTTCCACCCAGGTCAGCAGATACCAACCACTAGGAGTGGCAGTGCTGCTCCATAGGTAATGTCTGCTGACACAGCTTCCCTTGGTATTTTAGAACAGGTATATGTCAGTGAACATCAGATGAATTCTGTCCTGGGTCAAAAGACTTATAGTACTCGTCTAAAGTCACCGAAGGTCTCAGTTAGTTTAAGATGTTTATTTAATGGGTAGGTGTTATTCAACTGAATATGTACCGAGTGCATATTCCAGACAGACCTCTATTTAACCTAAAGTTCCTGTCTAGTCTGTCCACGTGCATTTTTTCAGAGGGTTGAGCTTTCTTTGGGTTCTCAATAGGGTTTGCGATTCAGAAAGGTGAAGCACCACTGATCCAGTGGAAGAAATTTTAGATAATAAAAAAATACATCATAAAACAAAGTATGTTAAGATACACAATAGGAGAATAAAGTAATGACATTTTTCCAAGGGAGAAATCAAAGACGCATTTCAGAAAACTTTTAGGTGACATCTCAGTTCAGACTTGAAGCGTGAGTTAACTCAGCATATCTACAACATGAAAAAAAGATAAAGACTTTTAAAATGGTAGGAAAACTTAATGAAAAAGGCAGGGAAGCAGGAAAGGAAAGAACCAGTTTGACCAAATAAAGGATATGTCTAAAGTAACATGGGAAGATGTGGTCAGGAAGCAGGTCTGCTGCACAGCAACTGGGGAGGGCACGTCTCGAATGCTGGGAAATAACTAATGCTTGTAGGGAGGAACGGGATGAAGGCAGAGCATATGGAAATCCACCGGGCAGCAGTGTGGGAGGAAGAAGGCCATTATGTAGGCAAAAAGAAATGTGGAAAAACACTCAAGAAGCATAAAAGCGAAGAGGCAGGTAACAGACACACTGTGGATAGGGCCCAAACCATGGAGGTCTCCTGAATCAACCAGACTCTTCCTATAAGGAACAGAAACAACAGAGGGTTCAGCATACGGTTTTTTTTTTGGGGGGGGATGGGATATAAGTGATAGGTCCAGTTGATTATTATTACCAAATAAACAGTAAAGCCAGGTCTGCTTATTATCTCATTTCAAGACCTTTAAATAAGGATGGAGGAATTCCTGCTTGACAATACTCTTTTGGTGAGAAGTATGGGCAATAGGGTTTGCAGCTGTAGCTGTGGATTCTCCATTGTCGGAAAATAAAACCACATAAAACAACTTTATGACTCTGAAAAAACTAAGGTGCTAAATGTATGAGCCCTGTCATGGTACCTAGATTTAAATACCTGCCTCATTAACCTCCTTGAAATAAAATTGTCTTTACTTTTACACACGATGTTTTATTCTGATGACTATCTTAAATTTGTCAAAAAAACAAAACAAAACAAAAAAACCCTAAATAAATGCCCTGGGTGATATGTAGACTACATGTAATAAGAATATACACATAAAAATCCAATCAAATGTAAAGTGATTACTCATACAATTTGAGAAAAATATTAAAAAAAAAATAAAAATCCCAGCCAAGTGCAGTGGCTCACGCTTGCAATCCCAGGAGTTCAAGACCAGCCTGGGCAACATAGTGAGATTCTGTCTCTACAAAAAATAAAAAACTTAGCCAGGTGTGGTGGTGGTGTATGCCAGCAGTCCCAGCTACTCGGGACAGGGGGGAATCACTTGAGCCCAAGAGGTTGAGGCTGAAGTGAGCCATGATTGTGCCACTGTACTCAAGCCTAGGGGGCAGAGGAGACCCTGTTTCAAAAAAAAAAAATCTTCTAAAACAAGAAAGCAACACAATTTAATTTTGTTAGCACTAAAGCAGACTTTCTGGATTCAGGTACACTCATACAAACAATATAACAATAAGGTAATGTGAATTCCACTTATCACCTCACCCTAGCTAACAATCAGATTGTGGAGAGCCCCCATAGTAGCAGTCCCTAAGCTTACCTTCACAAAATAGTCAAACAAGGGCCTGTACTTCTTGCCTTTAAGACAGGCACCAGGAAATCTAGAAAAGGAGAAAGGCAAACTCACAATTAAATTAAAATCAAATATTAGGCTACAGCCCCATGAAGCCAAGCCACCACTCGCCTCTGGTTTGCTGGCTCCTTAGCCATTAATGGTGTAATGTGTGACTGTAAAGCACTCAGTATTAGTACTTAAAACTGAATTTGAATAATGCAGCTTTTGGATAATAAAGCTTTTTTCTTTTTAAAACTAAAGGCACACCCAGACTCATACACCCCCACACCCACACCCACACCCACACCCACAGAGCAACCAGTTGAATATTTACCTTTCAAGGATCTCATAGTCACTCTCCAATTTATAGAGCGCTGACAATCTGGCTTCCATTAAAATGAGCAATTTTCCTCTGGCAACATCTATGAGAACAAGTGAAAACATGGACATGGGTGATATTCTGAATTTGGCTGATTCTAAAGACATGTATCAAGCATACTTTTTTCCCAAGGAGCCCCTGTATCATGTGCCTCTAGTGTGCCCAATACTCACAGAGAAATACTGCAAAAAACACTATGGTATACTGCTTTCCAAACACGAAAATGACAAAAACATCAAATGCACTTAGGCAGTTGGTAGTTATTATTTATCACTCTGATATCCATTTTAAGTAAATTATTCTTTATTTTCTCCTTCATAAGGTAAATATGTGAATGTTTAAAAATAACACTGACAAAGTAGCTCACAAAGTGCCATGTAATATCACCCCCTCAGACATTCTCATTTGCGCATCTATTGATTCAGATATTTTTCTATGTATATACTAACAAACACATATGCAAATACGTACATTCCTTTTATTTCTTAATTAAGGTAATATCCAATCTGGTTTTACAACTTTTCACTTAATATATTGTCAACATTCTTCCAAATATTAGCACATACAGACTTTTCTCCCTCTTTTAAAGAACTCTATGGGACTCCATTTTATATGATTATGAGTTATTTCTAACAAGCTGACAGACATTTAAATTCCTTTCAAATTTTCACTACTATGAACACTGGGATAATGAATGTCCTTGATTTATCTGTATACTCTTATTGAAACTATTTCTAGAGGATACCTAGGGCATCCTAGGAAAAGAAAAGCTAAAGCAAATGTATGAACAATTAAAACTTAAGATACTGAAAATCTGGGCCAATTTAAATTGCCACTCGTAAGTTATGATACTACAAATCTGAGACTTACTAGAGCCTATGTCATATATTTAATTCACTATAAGAAAAATGGGTGTCTATGGGGCACTGCAAAAGCGAGGCCTCTCTGTGGCCACAGCTCTTTCCAGTAGATCAAGTCTTGGTCCTATCTGCTCCCAGGAAAGAACAAATAAAAAACTCCCTCTGTACCTTTTTTCTGACAATCAATCTTTTCCCATTCCTTTCTCACTATTTTTTCCTTGCCAGCACAATCTATTGTTCAATCAAGTCAACTGTTTTAATACAACTATTTAAAAAGATCATTGCAACCATTATTAAACAGCATTAAACACATCTACACTGTTGTGTAATCATTACTACTATCAATACCTCAAACCTTTTCATTTTCCTATACTGAAACTCTGTACCCATCAAACAACTGCCCCTTCCTTCCTAGTTTCTGTCAACCACCATTCTACTAATTTTTGCTCTCTGAATTTCATTTCTTGAAACCTCATATATGAATCATGTAGTATCTGCACTTTGGCGACTGGCTCATTTTAATTAGCCTAATGTCCTCCAGGTTCATCCAAGGCATAGCCTGTATCAGAATTTCCTCCCTTTTTTTAGGCTGAGTAATATTCCATTGTATGTAAATACTCTATTTGGTTTATTCATTTAACCAATGATAGACACTTGGGTTGCTTCTCTCTCTCTTTTTTTTTTTTTCAGAGAGAAAGAAGTAGAATAAAAGAGAAAAAAGAAAGAAAGAGAAAGAGGGAGAGAGAATGAAAATCTTGCTCTATTGCTCAGGATTTCATTTAAATCTGTGAAATGCTTATGCAATTACTAAAAAGTGATTTATTTCCTATTATGTGATCACTTTTAGAATAGGTATAATATTGAAAAAATATATGTTTTATGGATATGGGGTGGTAGGTTCTGTAAATATTTATTGTTTGCTTGTTTCAGGTCTGAGTTCAAATCTGGATTTTTTTTTCTTTCTTTCCATTAGGTTGGTAGATCTACCTCCATCCCTTTATGTTAAGTCTTTGTGTATCCTTGCCTATAAGAAAGGTCTGAATACAGCGTACCGATGGGTTTTAACTTTTTATTCAGTTTGTCTAACTGTACGTTTTGATTGGGGCATTTAATCCCTTTAAGTCTAGGCTTAATATTGATATATGTGAATTTAGTACGTTATTTAAGGCTAACTAGTTGTTTGCTCGTTAGTTGATGTAAATTGTTCATTGTTGTAATATTATTTACTTTTTGATAAGTTTTTAGGATAACTAATGCTGGTTGTTCGTTTCTGTATATAGTGCTTCTTTCAGAAGTTGTTGCAAAACAGGCCTGGTGGTAATGAAGTCTCTGAGTTCTTGCTTGTTCGCAAAAATGTTATTTTTCCTTGGCTTGTAAAACTTCGTTTGGCTGGATATGTGATTCTGGGTTGAAGGTTTTTTTTTTAAGGATGTTAAATATTAACCCTCACTCTCTTCTGGCTTGTAGAGTTTCTACTGAGAGATCTGCTGTGAGTTTGATAGGCTTCCCTTTATGGGTAACCTGGCCTTTCCTTCTGGCTGCCCTTAGTATTTTCTCCTTTATTTCAATCCGAGTAAATCTGACAATTATGTGTCTTGGGGTTGGTCTTCTTGGGGAATATCTTTGTGGGGTTCTCTGTATTGCCTGGAGTTGAGTATTGTCATGCCTTGCTAGTTTAGGAAAATTTTCCTGGATAATATCCTGAAAAATATTTTCCAACTTGGATTCATTCTCTTCGTCACTTTCAGGTATACCTATTAAGTGTAAATTAGGTCTTTTCACATAGTCCCATACTTCTTGAAGCTTTTGTTCATTCCTTTTTACGCTTTTTTTTCTCTGATCTTGTCTTCACGTTTCATTTCATTAAGTTGGTCTTCGACCTTTAATATCCTTTCTTCTACTTGATCAATTCGACTGGCAAAACTTGTGCATACTTCACGGATTTCTCATATTGTGTTTTTCAGCTCCATTAATTCGTTTATGTTCTTCTCTAAATTGTCCATTCTTGTTAGCATTTCGTCAAACCTTTTTTCAAAGTTATTAGTTTCTTTGCATTGGTTTAGAACATATTCTTCTAGCTCACAGAAGTTTCTTATTATCCACCTTCTGAAGCCTAATTCTGATGATTCTTCACACTCGGTTTCCATCAAGCCTTGTTCCATTACTGATGAGGAACTAGCGTCCTCTGCAGAAGGAGAGACCTTCCGATTTTGAGTGTTCTCATTTCTTTTACGGTGGCTTCTTGGCATATTTATGGTTTTATCCGTCTGTCGTCTTTGTAATTACCAACTTTCAAATTAGGTCTCTGAGTGGACGTCGAACTTGTTAATTCCCAGCTCTGGAATCTATGTAATTTGCACTGTGGCGACCCGCAACGCTAGCTAAGACAGCAGCGTTGAAATTCG
>PVKP010037547.1:0-14416 GCA_004027715.1 Plecturocebus donacophilus | reverse complement strand
GAGTTTTGCCATGTTAGCCAGGCTGGTCTCAAACTCCTGACCTCAGGTGATCTGCCCGCCTCGGCCTCCCAAAGTGCTGGGATTACAGGCATGAGCCACTTCTCCTGGCTGAAAGTCTCTTTGATTTTATAATCGAACTTTAAATATCACTTACTCCTTTACTGTTTGATCAGTGACAGGCTAAGCCACTTTTATTACCACCTTGTCCCCTGTACCCCACATGAAAGCTTTATTTTATTGGAGTAAAACTGGCTGACTTGCGCTTTCCATACTAGAAAGTATGCCTGTTTCACAGTAAGAAAAATATTAATAATAGCTGCCACATATTAAGCACTTGTTATGAGATAGATATTATTACCCTGGTTTTGAAGATAAATTCTAATTCTCAGAGAGATAAAAACAAAACCTGTCCAAGGGCACATACAATTTCATAAGCTATTTATGGAGTGACTTCTCAGTGCCAGGCACTGTTTTAAGGGCATTATCTCATTTAATGACCACACTAATCGTCTCAGGCCATTTTAGGAATGGAAAAACAGAGGCTTAGGAAGGTTAAGTATCTTACTGTAGGTCACACGCAGCTAGAAGGTGGTAGAACTGGGTTTAAACCCAGGCACACAAACTCCACAGGCCTCTTCCCTGCCTTACTAATTGCTGTGCTAACCTGTACGTAGCAGAGATGACAGTCAAAACCAGCTCTGACTGATTCAAACAGGAGAGGCCCCCAGATGTGGTGATTAAACAGTGATGTTTTGTAATCACTTGTGAGATATGTCGCATCCCTTGAATAATTCAAGCTAATCATTATAGCATGATCTCGTACTTTAAAGATCCTTAGAATGTATTGAAAATTTCCCATGTCATTTTACTTCATTCTAATGTATCTTCTTAATTTGGAAAAGGTGGAATGATTTCTGAATTTTGTACACTGGAAATCCAGAGAGAGCAGAGCAGAGAGGGCATAACATCATTATGCTCCATGATGTTAGTCTCACCAATGGTTGGTGGCTTGAATGAGCTAGAGCAGTGGTTCTCAAACTGTGGTCTCCAGATCAGCTGGAAACAGAAAGGCAAATTGTCCAGTCCCACCAAAGATCTACTGAATCAGAAACTGTGTGGGGCTCAGTCATCTGTGTTTTAATGAGTCCTCCAGCTGACTTTGATGCATGCTAAAATTTGAGAGCCAATGATCTAGAGGCATCTTCACTCACACATATGCATTACAGCTGGGATGACTCAAAAGGAGGGGTCAGCTGGGGCTGTCAAGCAGAACACCTGTGCATGATCTCTCTGTGTGGCTTAGGCTTTTCACAACATGGCACCTGGAATCCCAAAGGGAGTTTCTCGAAAGCAAGCATCCAGAGAGCAAGAATTTAAGAACCAGGTGGAAATTGCATGGCCTTCTCAGACCTAGCCTGAGAAGTCACCCAGCATCACTTTCACTCTCTTCTCTTGTTGAAGCAGTTACAAGTCTGTCCAAATTTGTCATGTGGAGACAAAGACCGTACCTCTGGACAGAAGTGCCAAAGAATTTGGAGCCATATTTTAAAACCTCCAGAATCCGGCCTCTGGCCAGTCTCCCATATGCAGACTCTGCTTATAGGCTCCCCCAAAGTCTCATTGCATTTGGCATCAGGCTCAGACCCCAGACACATAGAAATGTGATGTGAATAGTTCATATTGAGTATTTTGTGCTGGAACATAGATTAAGAACCATTTCTCTTAACCATTCAATTATACTTCTCTTAAGAAGATTTTTTGAGTGCCTACTGATACGTGTGATTAAAAAAATATATAACATAGTATAGAACAGTAGATAGAATGTGATCTCTGTGAGTTATTATTATGTAGAGTTTTAAAATGTAATATGTGAACCTTTCCTTATATTCCATCACATTTATATAGTTTCATGTAATGTTCATTCTTCACTTCTCTGTATATAGCACACCATAACCTAGTGTAAGACTCCAATGAATCATAGAAGACATGACATAGAGAGCCATTATCCTGGATATCTTTGAATACCATATTTCTTATAAACAATTTCCACTCAGAGCCTTAGGAGACAGTGGTTACTGGGAATAGCCTGGGATAATGGAGGCTAGTGACCTCTTGACATGATCATTAAACTTAGATGAAGAAGGCAACTAAAGTGCTTTGAAGTCACATCTCCTAAATTCTAAGTAACAATTTAAATTCATCTTCTCTAGGAATGATACATGAATTTTCAGGTGTTCAGATTTCATGCCTATTCTCAATTTAATTTTACAACACAATCTAAATGAGAAGGTTTAAGAATGTGTAGTAAGGGTTCATTCTATGTAGTGAAGTTAACCTAGAGCCTTGTTTTGATAAGGAAATAAAACCCTATTATTATGTGTTTTATTATTTAATCCGCTGTTATACTTCACCTTTTTAAAAAAATTTCTAGTAAATGGGACTTGGAGTTCAAACCAGGAAGTGGTAGATCATCTCTTTGGTGTTTATGTTAGGATGTTCTTGTGTTGCTGTCAAGAAACACCTGAGATTGGATAATTTATAAAGAAGAGATGTTTAATAATTTATAAAGAAGAGAGTTCTGTAGGCTGTACAGGAAGTGTGGTGCCGGCATCTGCTTCTGGTGAGGACATCAGAAAGCTTTCACTCATGGTGGAGGGTGAAGAGGAGGGCCTTACTCCTCTCCATCACGTGGTTAGAGCAGGAGCAAGAGAGAGAGAAGGCAGAGGTCCTAGACTTTTAAACAACAACATCTCGTGTGAACTAATTGAATGAGAACTCACTCATCACCAAGGGGATGGCGGGAAACCTTTCATAAGGGATCCACTTCCATGATCCAGTATCTCCCACCAAGGGTGGCCCCACCTCCAACATTGGGAGTCACTTCCAACAAGATATTTGGAAGGGAGGAACATCCAAACCACATTGGCTTCCTTTTTATTCTCCGAAAACAGTGCATCTCTATTTCCTCCTTAAGTTAATTGGATATGCCTCTTTAATGCTTAACATATATACTAGCTTTGGAATTGTGAGGTTTTCCAGAAACCATATAATTGATATTAAGTTGTGTAGGGTTAAGAATTAGTGTGAATCTCACATCTCAGGTCTTAACATGGTTATGTTGCATGAGTAGTGAAAGAGAGCATGGGGTGGCATTGGAAAGTAAAACATTTTAAAATAGTTTAATTCCAGGTGATTTACATTGCCACCATTATGGCGCTGAACTTTTTAGAGAGGCTGAAGTTTAAAGTTATTGTGTCCAATTCCCAGTGGACAGAATACTGAATCCCTACAGTAACTGCAAATGCACAGTGATTGTTTTTTAAAGCATAATACGAGCTAGTTAGTGTACTTGCAATGAAAGTCTTGAAGAGTGTGAAAAATGGTGGCCACCTATAATGTTCTGTTGTTTGTGATGTAAACACACATGTGTGAACAAGCTAAAAGTGGAAGAGTGGGGGCTTTATCAGGAGAGCAGATACCTGAAATACTTCTTAATCATTTGTTTTATCTGAACTCAGATTATTCCTAGTCTTCAATAGTCTCCATTATCTTCCCAATTTTCTTTTATTCTTATCTTTCACTTCAAATGAGTGAAATTGTTTCTTTAAACCAAGCCATTCAGTTTTTCATTTATTCCCTTATTTATTCCTGCATGTCTTTATTCCATCAGTAGTCCCAAACAAGGAGCTGAAAGTGTAACAATGGAGAAGGCATAGTTTTTGTTTTACAGGAGCTCAAGGACACAGAAAATTAAGGAAATAAATATTAAGGTGTAGTGAGCACTCTGATAGTGGTAGATACAGAGGTCAGAGTGGCATTTGTTATTTATGTTAAACTGTGGTTCAAAGTGAGGGATAAATCAAACCTTCACAGGTTTAATTTATCAGTGAAGCTTTTTTATTTGACATCTGAGTTTGGTAAGAGTTGAAGAAGAAAATGTTTGGAAAGGGTAGAAGTATTGGGCATTCGTAATATTCCTTAGGAAAAAAAATATTTGGAATTTTGATTCTGCCATCTAGCATATTAGTTATCCCCCTCTGCTAAGTCATGTGCATTTTTTATGTCATCTGTATGTTTCTTGGTTGCTGATAACAAATATTCAACAGGAGAAACTAAAGGCAAAATAAATTCTGAGACACACTACTAAAGTCTCCCTCTGTTATTTAATCATCTATTAAACTTCCAAATTGAATTATCCTTCAATCCACATTCCCCATCAAATTCATAAAGATATTATGAGAGACCTCTTAAATGCTTTGCTGTGATTAACGTATGTTGTAGTTAGTCTGTGGTTGCAAATAATGAAAATTTCAGACTCAATCAGCTTAAATAGTAAAAATATGTATTCTCTTGCATAATTATAAGCCAGAGGTAGGGTAGCTCCAAGATTGTTAATTTAGCAGCTCAGTGACACCAAGGAACTGGGACCTTTCTGTTTTTGTGCTTTGCCATCCTTAGTCGACTGGCTCACCTTTTGGCTTGTTTCCCTTTGGGTCATAAGACAGCTATGGTAGTTCCATGCATCACACCAGAAAACACCAGTAGGAGAGGGTGTAGGGCATCTTTTCATGTGTCTTTGTGTTTTTTAAATCAGTGAAGAAGACTCTCCAGAAGACTTCAGTCTTATATCTCATTGCTCTGAGTACACCTGCCCATTTCTTTTTTTTTTCTAATCGAAAAAAAAAAAAAAAAGGGATACATATGCCGAACGTGCAGGTTTGTTACACAGATATATGTGTGCCATCGTGGTTTGCTACACCTATTGACCCTTCCTCTAAGTTCCCTCCCATCGTCCCACAACCCCCATCAGGCCCTGGTGTGTGTTGTTCCCCTCTCTGTGTCCACATGTTCTCAATGTTCAGCTCCCACTTAGGAGCGAGAATATGCAGTGTTTGGTTTGATTTTCTGTTCCTGTGTTAGTTTGCTGAGAAAGATGGCTTCCAGTGTCATCCATGTCACTGCAAAGGACATGATCTCATTCCTTTTTATGACGGCATAGTATTCTGTGATGTATATGTACCACATTTTCTTTATCTAGTCTATGATTGATGGGCATTTGGATTGGTTCTATGTCTTTGCTATTGTAAGTAATGCTGCAATAAACATACGTGTGCAGCACATGCCCATTTCTAAGCTAGTCACTGGCAAGGGATTGCCATGATTGTTATAGACTAATCAGAATTACTACACAGCTAGGAATTGGAATATTTTTCCTAAGCACTTGACCAAAGAGGTAGGGTAGACAAGTGAAACAAAGTGAAGCAGTGATCTTTCAGGAAGCAAAAAAGATGAGAAGGAATGAATTTTGGGTAGATAACCAATAGCCCTTGCTATACCAACGGCAGTGATTACAAAACATGACCAAATGATGTCCCTCCTATACAATAGCATGCATTTTGCAGAACATCATTTACGTCATTATATCATTCTACAGTAAATTTTCAAGTACAAAATATGGTGTTTATACCTGTCTCTACATGTCAAAAGTAATAAACATAAAATTTGGGGGAGATCATATTTCTGAGTTTTTTCACTTTATTTCTTTACTTATTGTTTTGTTGTATGCCAGTGATTGGTGGTAGATAACTGGCCATGGCTATCAAATACTGGTTAAGTATAGGAAATACATTCTATCTATTGATTTACTTTATTTTTTTCATGATTTTAGCATGATTTTTAAACGTCCTTGGTATTATGGAGCAATACAGGCTCTTTGCATATCAGTAGTAGCTACCATGTTGAATTATCTATAAATATTATCTCTTATCTACAATTTCTGCTTCTTCTTCTTAGTATGAATTTTAGACATACCCAACATTTAATTTGGTTGAAGGATTAGAATACTAGAGTGCATATTGGAACATTTGCATTTAAAACATTTGGGATTAGAAAGCCTTACATTAAAAGCAAG
Organism: Plecturocebus donacophilus; assembly: GCA_004027715.1. NCBI lineage: Eukaryota > Metazoa > Chordata > Mammalia > Primates > Pitheciidae > Plecturocebus > Plecturocebus donacophilus. Next base: position 8,505 of record PVKP010037547.1, on the reverse strand, counting down.
AACGAAAAAAAGAAAAAATCCCCCAGTCAAACAAAAACAAAGGTTCCGGCTAGACGTGGTGGCTTACACCTGTAATTCCAGCACTTTGGGAGGCCAAGGCAGGAGGATCACTTGAGGCCAGGAAATTTGAGACCAGCCTGGCCGACATGGTAAAACACTGTGTTTGCTAAAAATACAAAAATTAGCTGAGCCTGGTGGGGTGCGCCTATAATCCCGGCTATCTGGGAGGCTGAGGCACTAGAATCTCTTGAAACCTGGGGACAGAGGTTGCGTGAGCTGAGATCGTGCCACTGCACTGCAGCCTGGGTGACAGAGTGAGACTCCATCTCAAAAACAACAATAACAAAAAAGAAAGAAACAAACAAAAAACCCCCACAAAAACAAAGATTCGTTCGAAGTGTGGAGTTTCAGACATCAGTGAATAGAGATAAGGTTGGCCTCAGCCCTTCCAAATGTATGCCATGTAGGACGCCTCCTTCTTCACTTACTGGGTAAGAGTGACCTTGCTGAGCATAAATACACATTGGTTAAGAAGGGGCCAGACTCTCAGGGAACACTGGGGCAACACTTCAGTGTCTTCTCCAGATTTTCAAAAAATAATTCTACATTTAGAAAGTCAATTTCATTTTTTTTTCATTTTCATAATAATGAAAATGAAAAAGCCAGCATCCAAGTGATTTCAACCTTTCACTGGAAGCTGAATGGTTGCTGATTGCTGTAAGCTGAATTCTATTTTATTTACCTAGTATTACTGTTGTTACTAGGAAACCATGCTTCATCATTTAGCATTTTATTGTGGAAAAGAAAATGACCAATTATTGCGAAGCTAACTTGATGTGTTATTTAGCCTTTTATGTTGAAAGCCTCTGCATGTTTTTCTGACTGTTATTTTGTGATGAATTAGGTGACACATATTAATTTCTATTCAAAATTATTTGTATTAGCCCTCCCAAAACTTATTTATATTTTACATCTCAGCCGATTTATCTTCTATTTTGAAAATGTTTGCAAATCTGTTCCAGAATTGAGAAACTTCTCTAATGAGTCACTGGGTGGTTTAAAGGTCATTGTTATATTGCTCTCTACCTGGTACTGCGGAGCTATTTGGTGATAAGCCCTAAGTGAACTTCTCTGATGAAAATTGCATGGACCCTAAATCATTCACTATGTTAAGTGCAAAATTTATCTGTTGTATCTGATTTATGGTGATTTATTATTCTTATAATACCGTATGCCTTTGAGAAACCACTTTACAAGCATGTATTAATTTTCATATCTCTGTTGAAATTTTCTATATTTCTGCAGATGAATTTACATGTTATTTTCCAAAGCTACTCTTCAGAGGGTTTGGAGGATAAAATTATACTGGTGCAACAACAATAATGGTAGTGATATTTTAGATTTATGTAGCTCTTTCCAAAGAATTATCTCACTTGATTTTATGCTTATGATAACCTTACAAAATATGTTATAGGATGCTTTTTTTCTGTTCTTACAAGCAACAAACCAGATGATCAGACAAGCTATGCAAAGTTTCTAACATCAAACAGCTGGTAAATAGGAAAACTGGGACTTGAATTTAGGTTGTCTGACTAAATCAGTGCAGTTCTCTGCATACTTATACAATATTGTTACTGTGATACACACACACATAACACACACAGACACACACACACACACATGCTTCTCTGTATTCTTTGAATTATGGTGAAAAATGTTGCTTTTGTAGGGATTTTGCAACAATCCCATTGTTGCAAGAATTTTATCTGAATATTTATTTTAAATCAATGACAAGTGAAATAGATTCAGCTCAAACATTTGAGTGCCTACAACATTCCAGGTTCTGTGTTAGGCTCTTATCTATAAATTTCATCTATATTATTTCATTTGGTACTCCTGTGGGATCTTCCAATTTCGTTCCAATTCTGGCATTAGATAATTATTGAGTTTCTGCCATATGCAAGACACATATTGTTTGTAGAGGCTCTAATTCTTCCAGATGGTGAAATTGGGTTTTAATGCTTATTTTGCTTCAAAGTTAGGTGAGCAACACTAAATTTTATAATAATGTAAATGATCTATTTGGAGAATCCTGTTAAAATGTACAGATTTTTTTTTTATATAATCTTACATTTGCAAGTCCTTAATTTACAATTCTTAGTTTCTCAGTAGGAATTTTATTAATCATTTAAAAATATTCCATTTTCAATGGAAGTTGCAGTGGTGTTGGACAGTTTTGTGTCAGCCTATGAATAAAGGTCTGGAATTGGGGCTTCAATTTGGTTATTTAGCTTTCATTTGCCTTATTTATATTGAAAAATGTATTAATCTTGAAAGTGCAAACAGTGGTGATGTCTTTCCCAAATGGTTAATGTGATTTTTTGTGATTAAGACTACTTTTAGGGCTCATCAGCATACCTTTGGCCATGGAAACACACTGAAATCTACCAGATATATTTACAATTTGAATTTAGTTCCTTGTGCTGGGCTACTGAGGCATGAAGAACAGAGTCAGAGATTCAGAACCCTATGGTATAAGGAAAGATAGTAGTAATGAAAACAGTAAATGGCAATTTTTCAGCAGAAATAATTAGGAGCTGCTCACCATTGGCATAGTGACCCCATTGGGTATCTGAATAAGTGGTGCTATTACATTTCTCTGCCAGGTCAGCGGTGTGTGTGTGTGTGTGTGTTTAAGGAATGGACTGTAACTATTATGAGTTGACTCCTGTAAATAAGTCCCCTGGACAGTGGCTTTCTCCCTATTTACAGCATTGTGGTTGCAGATAGATTAACCTTAACCAAGCAACACACACAGGAAAGGGTGTGATAGACCAAGACTAGGCTAATCACAAATGCAATATTTTACAAGAAATAGGGCTGAGAAGACTTCAATAAATAGTTATTAAACTTCTGTAATTTATTTAATTTATTCTGCACATTTAAGAATCTACCGTATATCAGTTTCTATATTTGACTTGGGGAAATTATAAACAATAAATGTCTTCTGACCTCAAGCATCTTTTAGTTTGGTGTGGGAAAGACAGCCACATAAAATAAAATATGATATAAAAAAATAATAGACTATTAAAAAATCAGTCACCATTACCAAGTCAGGTTATTGCAGGAATGCGAGAAGGATTTAGTAGTTGAAAACATTTTAATATAATTCACCATTTTAATAGATTAAATGAGAAAAATCATATAATCATCTTCATTGATGCTAAAAAGACATTTGACAAAAATTTAACATTTATTCTTGATAAAACATCTTCTTAAAATAGAAATAGATGGACACTTTTTAACATTACAAAATAAATATATATCAATGCTAACTTCATCATGATGCTGTGTTGAAACATTAGAAGCATTTCCTTAAAGGCAAGAATAAACTAAGAATCTTCACTATCAGCATTATAATACATCATTGTTCTGGGTGGTTCTGCCAAGACAGTAAGGCAAGAGAAAGCAAAAAGGGTGGAAAGGACCCTATGGCTTTTTCCAGTTCCATATCTTAGGGAACAAGCAACTTCCTCTTTCTGTCTCTTGGGATTCTCATTCCTGGCACCTGCCACTCTGCCATGAAGACCCCTAAGCAGGCTGCGGGGAGGCCCATATGGACAAGGCCGCAGCCCCAGGAGCTCTCAGCTGATGGCCAGCACCAACTTGCCTGGTATGTGAGTGAGCCATTGTGAACCTGGGTCTTCTAGATTCTAGTTAAGCAACGCCAAATGATCCTGTGGAGCAAAAATGCCTTGACTCTCCCATGCCCTGCCCCAATGGCACACCTGTGAGCGAAATTAATGTTTGTTCTTATTTTAAGCCTCTAAGTGTTGTGGTGTATTAATGCAGCAGTGGATAAGCAGAAAAAAGTTTCAGTACCCAGAAGTGAGGTGCTGCAGTAACAAACCCCTAAAACAGGCATTGGCTTTGCTACTGGGCTGCAGTCAGAAGCCACAACGGCCTTGAGAAAAACTGTTAGTAAAATCTTCAAGTGCAGCAAGGGAAATGTAAGCAGAAGCCAAAGGGCCTGGTAGGATGATGGTGAGAGAACACATCACAGGATGAACACTCTTTTCCAGCTGCTTATAGCCAAGAAAAGAAAATTACTTAGGTTAGACGTTTCACTTCAGTGGCTAAGAGCAGAAATAATGTTGTTCTTTGGGTTTTGAACAAAATGTGCTACCTTCATTTCATCCTGATTTTGCATAGCAGTTTCTTAGTTTTTCAAAGTAATTTCACATATATGATCCTATTACCTGAAATAGCCCACTGAAGTAAGCAAATCACATAGTATTGTATGATCCTGTTTAAGAACAAGAGGTTTAATGACCAGCGCAAGTCACACAATTATCTGGGGAAAGAGGCAGTACTAGCCCTGGTTCTCATTTCTCCTGAATTCACAGAGTTGTTTCACCAAAGTGGCAATTTTACACTTGCTACAATTTGCACAGGAGAAGGGGTAATCCCAGGGCCTAGAGAACAAGAGACATAGCTAGGCAGGACCCCATATGACTGGGAGAAGCAGAACGTTTGGTTGCATTGACTTCTCTTTCCTGTCCTACATCTTTATATGCTGAGTGTAGTTCCATATCAATGTTTCAAGTTCTGGAGGGTTGGTTTTTCCTCCAAGAACTTTAATATTTGATGAGTTTGGAAACTGAGAAGCTGATAAGAAACATATCCAACACAAGTTGGTATTAGATTGCTTTTATACTATTTTCCTAAAATTCAGACTTAAAAGTGAATACAGAATAGAATTCACAGGTCCAATTACATGTGGTATTTCTTTTGTAAAGAAGTGGAACCCACTGACTGGATGGATAGCAACATTTGTGGGTGGGTCTTTAAAGAGCTCACCTTTGCAGGGCACCTGGTCCTTGAAGATAGCTGTAAGAAGACTACACGCTACTTTTTTCCCCACTGAGATAATGCAGATACTCTAATAAATTATCCAATATGTTTACTGATAGTGGAAGATACCAGGAGGTCTGAAATAAGTGAGAGCATGAGGTAACTTCTTACTTTTTGGACAGTTGAGAAAGTACAAGACAGTTTCTGAACTATGCTAATCTCTTCAGTTTCTTCCTTTACTTTAGGATTGATGCTACTTCTCTAACCCCCTGACTTCCCAGAGCGTCCCTGTCCCAATATTTGTTTTTCAGTAATGGAAAAGAGTTTCTACTTGACCAAACTTTAGTCTGGCTCCTGAACCTTCTCCTAGGCTCTTCTGTGCACTTCCTTGTAAAATACAATTTTAGCTGAGGACCCTGGTAAGTCAGTTTACCCTTCACCCTCAATATCTAATCAGGTTCCTCAACCTCTGCTCTGCCCCAGGTGATGTCTGAGCACCTGGGCCTGCCTTCAGCAAGACTCCTGTGAGGTCAGCTTAGTCAGAATTTCCCTTCTTCCTAATGTTTTCTCTTAGTAATTTTCTATCCTCTGACCTCTACCCTGAGCCTTGGCTATAAATTCCTGCCCACTCATGTTGTATTCAAAGCTGAACCCAATCTCTGTCCTCCACTACAAAATCTGATTGCAGTGGTCTGTATACCTATCATGATGGTCCTGTATAAAGTGCCTTAGTGGGTTTTAACAAATATTGTGAGCAATGTTTTCTTTAACAGTTAATACTTGAGATCATCTAAGGAGTTTGATTTTAAATCATTTTAAAGATCAAATCATGAATCAAGCATGTGATGGCCTTCAGCCTTAAAGAAGCAGCATTAGCTTATCTGAGGCCTAGGTGAGATTCAGCAGAAACAGCCAGGCCTTGGTAGGGAAGTCTATGCACTGTCTGCAACCACGACAGATTGCCATCCGAAATTATGGTGTCAACGCTAGAGCACTTTATAATCTATCAAATGTTCTACAAATATGAGCCATTAACCGAAGTAGATTTCAATAAGGTGTTCTAAGCAGTTAGACAATATCTATGTACTCTGGAGCCAATTTTTATGTATGCTAATATTGAAATGAAGATTAAATATGAAGACGATCACCATCAGTGATGTCAATTATATTAAATGAATTAAGTCAGTGCATTTGCTGAAAAAGCACTGAAGGGCAACATGCCACTCTAAGCTTACTTAAGTAGAAGGTCAATAAAATACCTTAATCCCAAGGAAAGTTTGTGCAATAGATTGCAGATTTTACAGATGAAAAAATGAGATTAAGAAAGCATGCTAGAGACTTTCATTTCTTGTTGCCTCACTGCCATCAGAGTGTTTGGATGGACTTACTGCCAGTGTGGCCATGTTCCCCCTGGCTGTAGTTCCTGGGCTAAGGTGAATACTTGGCTCAGATTTGCTTGCCACTGACCTGGGACTTGAACGGATGGTTTGGCTTGAGAAGATGAGCTACCACACTATAATTTTTTTCTCTCTGGACGTGGAACCAAGAAATCTAGCAGTGTGCAAACCGATGTTCACTGCAGCACTATTCACAATAGCCAAGATACGGTAAGAACCTAAGTGTCCATTAATGGATGAATCTATAAAGACAATGTGATATAATATACATACATGTATATATATATAATAGAATATTATTTGGCCATTGAAAAGAAGGAAATTTTGCCACTTGTGACAACATGGAAAAACCTGGAAGACATTTTGCTAAGTGAAATAAGTCAGACAAAGAAATACAAATACTGTATGCTTTCACTTATATGTGGAATTTAAAATGTTTAACTCATATGAGCAGAGTAGAACAGTGGTTATCAAGGGCTGGAAATAGGGGACACGGAGAGATATTGGTCAAAGATACAAACTTCCAATTAGAATAAATTAATTTCCATCACCACCCATGCCATACTTTAGATTCCCAGTCACTTCTGGGTCACATTTTGTGAATGCCAGTAAGATCTGGGAATCTAAGGTAGCGCCTGGGTGTGATGGAAATTAATTTAGTTGTGAAAATCATTCTGCAATATGGAAATTAATTTAGTTGTGAAAATCATTATGCAATATACACCCTATCAAATTATATTGTACACCTTGACTATATATGACCTTTATTTGTCAATTACATATATTTTTAAAAAAGAAAAAAAATATCCAGCAGGGAGTCGCTAAATTAAAGATCTGCAGGCCTAATGAGTAGGCTGCCATGTATGGTCAGGTGTAAGTTGGGTAAATAGAGAAGCTGAACAATAGAGAATCACTGATGTGGCGAGAGGGATGGGCATGAGAGAGGTGACTGTTCCCCATAGTTTCCTTGGATTCTGTCTGTCCTTTGGCAGGGATGTTTTTCCTCAGTTTCCTATGATACTTTGCTGAATTTAAAATAAAGTATCTTTCTTTCTTAGGAGAGTTTGAGTGATTGTTTATAAGAGCCTGAAGTAGAGCAGAGAGGTTATATAACTTGCTGGAGATATTATAGCTAATACTTGGAGCAAAAATCAGGCACGCATGATTTTTAAGATTGCACCTAGCTCTAAGCTTCATTCTTTTCTCCTAAGAAATGTTTCAGTATTTACAAGGAAGCTCCTGAAAGATTCAAAGAATGGATCATATTTTGTGAATGCCAAGCACCATGGCCTTACATTAAAAGGGAGAGCTTGGGGCAACCTTCAAATTAAGCCACACAGGCAGCCACTGACTTTATTAATGAACATTGCTGTGGCATTGGTTTTAAGGTAAGAATAATTTCCATCAATGCCTTAAAGAGACATTATAAATTATCACTTGGAGAGTTTACATTCTCTTTCAAGAGCAGTCTCTATCTTCATTGCAACAACATGTGCTTTTCCTAGAGAGACTGTGCCTGCAACTACTATTTCTGTAGAACATCACAGGCTCCTATGTCACTTTTGTTGTAAAGTAATCCAGTTCATGTTTATTCTGTTTTACAACTAATTTGGAAAAACAAGGTGCAGTTGAACAAGTAAAATGAATTAAATCTCTAAGAAATATTTCACCTTCAAGAAATTTGTTCTGAAGTGCATTTATTTAGATTTCTGATGTAGTTGAATCAGACATTTGAAAATACCAAAGGCTCTGTCAGTTATCACCAGGGAATGCATTTAGAAATATTTTTCAATTTGGTGATCACAAAAGAAATTTGACATATATTTAAAAACTGTCAGTTTATTATCTCATGGCTATCATGAAGGATAAAATAGATTGTTACAGAGTTTGTCATAAAAATCAATTTTGTCATTGTCTTTTGGGTATTGCAAATACAAAGACCATATTAAACTAAAGAAATTTTATAATCTTTATAAAGAATTCTGCAGTAAACCAGATATGTGAATTTGTATGATGTACATAAAACTTTTGACTATGGATATAGTTTTGTGGATGAATGTTAGAATCATTCTAATGTCTTCATTACATCTCACATTTTCCCACCTATTGTTTTGAAGATAGAATAGATGATGCCATGATCTGTTGTGTAAGAATGGCTTAGGGATTACAGTGACTACATTTTCCAGTATGCAAGTTTCTTTTTGGTTATTTGACAATGTTAAATTAAAATTCAATATATTTTTTTTTTTTTTTA
>PVKP010037546.1:0-21558 GCA_004027715.1 Plecturocebus donacophilus | reverse complement strand
AGCCTTGTTCTCTTGCTGATGAGGAGCTGTGATCCCCGGTAGGAGGAGAGGCATTCTGATTTCGGGTGTTCTCAGCCTTTTTGCACTGGTTTCTTCCCATTTTTGTGGATTTATCCACCTGTCGTCTTTGTAATTGCCGACTTTCAGATTGGGTCTCTGAGTGGACGTCCGGCTTGTTGGTGATGAAGTTTTTTCTGTTCCTTAGTTTTCCTTTGGGGGGCGCCCCTTCCCCACAGAGCTGGGCCTTCCTGGGTTCAGTTGTGCTTGTTCTGGGTCCTCAGTGCCTCCAACCGCTGTTCTCCCTTAGGGACGGGACCCGCCGAGCCCGACCAAAAGGGCATCCAGTCCCGCACACTCCGCACCCAGAAGCGCCGCGCTGGCCAAAAGAGTCGCACTGGCGACCTGTGTGGCTCCCCCGCCGGGAATCTCCCAGTCCGTGGGCATCAAATATTCGTCTGCAATTGCAGCATCCACTCGCTCTCTGCACCCTCACCAGGAGCCACAATCCCGAGCTGCTGCTACGTGGCCATCTTGGATCTCTCTCCCTGCTTACCTTTTAAATATTCAATATTTAGGTATTATAAGAGCAATAGGATTATTTGATGTCCTAATTGCCTCAGACCTTCTTTTAAATGACTTTGTAGCAAAGAGTGATGCCAATAGTAGCATTCATCCTTCATACTGCTCCGTTTAAAGAGCATCCAGAAAGCCCATCAAATGTGAGACCCAGCGCTGAACCCAGAGGACTGTTAGGGACCAGACCAAACCACCCTCTGAGAGAGTCATACTCTGCCCCCTCTCCACACCACCTCCAAGCACACACACACACACACACGCACACACATTTCTGCTGGGAAGATGAGGTCATAATGAACATCCAGAAGAGAATTAAGAGAAGAAGATACGGAGGGAAATGTGAGGCAGAATCCCCCAACTCACTTTCTCCTTGTTCCTGGGAGTTCTAGGAACTGATGAGATTTGTAGATCAATGCAAACTCTTGTGTTTATCTGTGTGTGTGTATACAGAATGTTAAAATGGACTTTAGGCTAAAGTCCCGAAGCATAGATGTCATTTTATCATGGTGGCACAGTTTCAAAGGAGGTTCAATTCTTAATCCCCTCACTCACGTCCAGGGTATAAGGTTTATAAGGTTTAGAGTTTAAGAGATAACTAAGAGATAAGAGATTTGTAGTTAGTTTCTTGTTGTTGCTTTTTTGGGGGTGGGGGGTGGTAGAGATTGTTTATGGAAGGGCCTGCGGTGAAAGTTGTCTATATTCTGAGCTTCTTCCCACCAAGTCATGTCTGAAGATGGGATTCTCCCCTCAGCTCACTTCTAAAGGAAGAGATGTCAAAAGAACTCCTCACAGAGCCTAAGGCCTAAGGTGTGGTTCTTGTCCACACACCTGACTCCTGCCTGCAAAATCTGAAAGGCAAGTGTATTAGTCTATTCCCACACTGCTAATAAAGACATACCCAAGACTGGGTAATTTATAAAGGAAAGACGTTTAATGGACTCACAGTTCAGCATGGCTGGTGGGGCCTCATAATCATGGCATAAGGCAAAGGAGAAGCAAAGGCACATCTTACATGGCAGCAGGGAACTCCCCCTTATAAAACCATCAGCTCTCGTGAGACTTACTCACTACCATGAAACAGTATGAGGAAAACTGCTCTCTTGACTCAATTATCTCTACCTGGCCCTGCCCTTGACATGTGGGGATTATTACAATTCACGGTGAGATCTGGGTGCGGACACAGCCAAACCATATCAGCAAGACATGGGCTTACTAGCTTGTTTGATGGCAGAGTGAAAGAGAATTTGTGACACTAAGGGCAACTCTCTGGGCTACCAGAACAAAGATGCATTTGCCCTGTTGAGAGCCAAAAACAGAGATCACCAGTGTCAGAGAAGGAGGGGCAAAATCTCCAGAGAACCCCCAAAAAACGTCCTCAAGAGCAAGAGTCAGGTTTAAGCATCTGCCAAGCCCCAGGAGTGCCAATTCTGTGTACCTTGAGGTATCCTTTAAGAGAGACATTCCCTGCTCTCCTCATCTTCTCTCCCTGCCTGCACCCACTTGGGAGGGGTCAGAACTAGCTAGGGTGGCACATAATTTACATACAGAGAGACTTCTGAGAGGGAAAGGGTATGATGGTTCTTTTCATGTGTCAGCTTGGCCAGGTTCTGGTGCCCAGCAATGTGTCCAACACTAGATGCTACTGTGAAGACATTTTGTTCATGTGATTAACATTTAAAATCAGTTGGCTTTAAATAAAGGAGAATCCTGACTGATCCAAAGAGGAACTATTAATAACTAGGCCCAGACAACTGAGACCACCCTGAGCTAAGCAGTTAACCAGTCAGAACCCAAGAGTTCGTGGGATGTGGAAGTTAGTGGACTGTGGAGCATGAAGTTAACGGGATGTGGGAGTAGGGACAGAAATGCCGGATGAGGAGAGAGGAGAGGCTGACTACACTCTCTTTTCTGGACTGTGACCTCCGACCTGAAATAAGCCTGAACTGGGAGAAAGAAAGAATTTATTACTTTAAACAAATATTAGAGTTTTAACTATAATATGGGACCAGACATATTAATGACCGTCCTGAGACTATGTTGTGTGACTTCACATGATGGGAGACTATTCTGTGTGGCTCAAAGTGACTGATGTTTGTGCTACTCTGGCTTGGACAGAAAAGTCATAGGGCATGTCTGTGTTTCTTTTGGGGAAAGAGAAAAAATTAGTCCCACGAAGACAGAAAGGTAGTGGGAGACAACATACAGCTATTATCTGAGTCCACTCCATGGTTATATATGGATAGATACCCTTCTTCTTGATCAGAGGCCTGCTTGAGTTACAACCAGCTACCAGTGTCTGCAGCATGGACCAACAGCCCTGGGCCTCAGTTGTTCATAGGGCAGCTCCAATGGGCCCATAAATTGCAGTGAGCTCAACATTTTGGAACACAGCACCTCTTTCTACCTACTCACATCTTGGGTAAATGATTAGACCACCAGAGCATATGGTAACTATGAAAGCTGTTTAACACAACCCATAAATACTTTCCACATTAAGTAACTACTTACTGAGCATCTACCCTGTGCCTAATATTGTTGGATGGAAGTATAGATATAGAGCCTCTGAGGCCGGGCATGGTGGTTCACACCTGAAATCCCAGCACTTTGGGAGGTTGAGGCAGGAAGATCACCTGAGTTCAGGAGTTCGAGACCAGCCTGCCAACATGGTGAAACCCCATCTCCACTAAAAATACAAAAATTAGCCTGGCATGGTGGTGGGTGCCTTTAATCTCAGCTACTCAGGAGGCTGAGGCCGGAAAATCACTTAAACCCGGGAGGCGGAGGTTGCAGTGAGCGGAGATTGCACCACTGCACTCCAACCTGCACAACAAGAGTGAAACTCCATCTCAAAAATAATTAATTAATTAATCAAAGTAGATACAGAACCTCTGGCTTCAGGAAACTTACAATCACAGGTAAGTTTTGATATACCGATCTTCTTGCATTCCATTTTAATACTGTTATGTAACTATTCTGAGTCAACCTATCTTTTATATTCTGAGAGCTCTGAATTTGATTTACTTGTTTTTCCAAACTTACCCCTGTGAGTTTTGTTTCTCGTGATAAAAATCAAAGCAAATATTAGTTTTGTAGATTGAATGAGAGGCTCAAAACTAAAGACCCTGACCTTTAGATTGGGCAGAGTTTTCTCTTACTGGAGATTTAGAATGTGTGCAAAACCCTTTTATTGCACGTAAAACACACAGAGACACATATATATATATACACACACATACTTATTACTTTCAGGTTTTTCAGAGTCCATTCACTGATCTATTTTATTTTTATTTTTTAATGCTGAAAGAGGAACTAGGGACTAAAATAAATTGCTCTTCCTGAGATATAGGAGTAGCACAGAAATTATTCTTCTGAAAAGCAGAAGATTCTTTGAAAACACTTAATTGCGCAAGAGATAGCTCATGATATGGCTTCAGATTTTCTCTCAGGAAGTGAGAGTTGTAATGAAGTTTGGTGGTCAGAACAGGATCCATTCCCTGATGAGGAGAACTGAGCATGGAGTCAAAGTTTTATTCTGAAGTGCAAAGTCCAGGTGTTGGTCAAAAACAAAATGATCGGAGCAGATAGGGTGGTCCCCAAGGATTGATAAAAGATCAGAATGAGATCTTGTGTGGCTAAGCTTGGCAGAAGGGTCATCGTGCTATGTGTGGTGGAGGTTCTTAGCACCCACTGACTTACTGTCATGAAAAAGTGAGCTGCTAATGCACCTAGCTCCCACGCCACCCGCCACCTGCCATTTCCATTAAGCTGTACTTAGTTCTCCTTTTTAGCCAAAGCCAGCTTGTCACTTCAGCCTCACTCTGCCCCAGTATTTCCAGAACTAAATCAGAAACCATTCAAAAAGATCCATTTCATAAAGAAAATGGTGGGGAGGTGCCACTGTTTTATCTAAAACCAAATGTATTTCTTTGCTCCCAGTCTGGTAGTAGATTGTTGTCCATAAAAACAAGCAAGCTTTCTGGAACAAATCTTGACTTCTTTTCTGTGAAGGGCCATGACACCTGCCTCATTTAAACTAAATTACCCTTAAGCAGCTCTAATGCCTGGAGCAGCCTCCCTTCCCCATCCCCATATCTCATGAGAGTTGCCAGCCTGGATAAGGCTTACTTCCCTTGGAATTCAGTTAATTCACCTCTCCCCTCGAGCATACACAAGGTTTCCACTTCACAGAGTACCCCTGGCACATCACTGGCCCATGCCTGCTTCACACCACCGGAATCCCCTGAACTTTATCAGAGATGATACAGATGTAATTAAACCTGAATTCTAGTCTCTCCTTGTGACAACTCAGCGGACAATTAATGATGATAAAAGAGCCTGCCAGCTGCTGCCTGACATACCAATGTGAGCTTCCAACTCCGAGGAAGATGGAGGGTGAAGGGCAGGTCCCTCTGGCTCCATTTCAATCTGTCTTTTATCTCACACTAGCTAAAAAGTAACACTTACTTTGGGGAAATTTAGATTCTTTCTTCTCCTCTCTTAAAAGCACCAAACAGACAGTCAGGGTAATGCAAGGTCTATGAAATAAATAAGAATGCTTCCGGGAAGAGTCATTGAAGCTTCATCACCAGGGACCAGAGAGTCAGGCCTAAAGCCAGAGGAGCAGGCTGTGCTCCCAATCCCGACCTCAAGGAGGGGATACGCCCACCGCCTCCGCCACAGAGACCCATCAGTTGGTAAGGAGGGGCCGCACAAGGGAGACACTTAATGGATTTTTCCACAGTCATGCTGTTCACGCCAAACAGACCTCGATCACATTTGTCCTTTTCTCTCTAAACTTTAGGTTTAGCCACAACTACAGTCCAGGGCAATAAAATGCTTGGAGGGAGTCCAAGGCTTGAGGGAGACATGGGCTGTGGAGGGATACAGCTGGAGACAAAAGAATCAGAACAAGGCAGATGAGAGGGAGTTAGAGGAACCTGTTCAATGATCACTTCAAAAGCTCGTGCAGAGGCTCCGTGGCAACATCACTGCCGGCTTCCTGTGTGGCCTTCCGTTTATTAGCTTGGTGTCTGGGGGGTGTGAGAATCCATTTAGATAATTCCCGCAAGAAAAACGTGCAAATGACTCATAAACATATGAAATAGATGTTCAACAACACTTGGAATCAAAGAAATGCAAATATAAAACAACAAGATAGCGTTTTCACCTATCAAATTAACGAAGATTGAAAGGAATGCTAATACTCCACAGAAGGGTGAGATGGCCTATCTCACACAGCCGGTGTGTTAATTGGTACAACCTTTCTCCTGGCAATAGGTAGCAAAAATCTTAAAAGTATGCATCCTCCTTGGCCCAGTAGTTCCCCTCCTAGAGGTCTACTCCAAGGACAGCAGCAGCAATTTGAGCAAAGACAGACACAAAGGTTTCATTGGGATGTTATTTACAACAAGAAAAAGTACAAAAATAAATACGACTCCTATACATTATAAAGTATAAATATATAAATATGAAAATAGATTACACTTCCCCGTCAATTAATAATATGCAGCAAATTCATGTATTTTAAGACTATATATTAAGTGAAAAAAATCAATATTGTATATATATTATGATCCCAATTTTTTAAATTGGGAGTGGGAGACAATACTTCAAAATATTAACAGAGGCTATTTCTATGTAAGTGATTTCAAATGATTTTTTCAATATTTTTTGAAATTCTCCACAATGAACATATGATAATCAGAAAATGCAAGCAGTATTTTAAAGTGTGTAAATAAAGGACTAAAAGTATATTTGTCACAGTGGGCTGTATAACAAACTCCAAAGTTTAGAGGCTTAAAACAATAAAGATTTATTTCTCACTCATATTGCAAGTCAGCTAGGGACTCATCCCCATATCACTTTACTCAGGAACAAAAACTAATAGAGCCTCTATCACCAATCACCATGGCAGAGAGAAGGAAATGTAGCAAATCATACATTGGGTCCTAATGACTCATCCAGAGGTAATACACGTCATTTCCACCTACATTTCATTGGCCACAGCCAGTCAGATGACCAGCCTCACATAATGCAAACAGGGAAGTTCAACCCTACAATGTGCCTAGAAGAAATAAAAAATTGTGAACAGAACTAATGTTTACTTCTAAAAAAAAAAAGTTGATTTTGTCTTAGGAATTCCTTAAATGTCAAACTGAAAGTCTTTCCTCTGTGCTTTATTAGTAGCAAAGATGTGATATTATGCATCATTCACATGACCCTAAACAATTTGATTCTGCTTCTCAATTCACAGTTTCGAAACCAAGATATTCAGATCCCATTCATGCCAGCAAGAGGCTATTTTTAAAAGGCAAAAGGGTGTGCACATACCACAGCCACATTAAAGAAATATACTTTTTTTTTTTTCAGAATCCTTGGAGTATTCAGAGAAATTTCAGCATTTCTTAGTCCCATTCTAAACATACAAAAATCCAGATAAGCAATGAAGCAATGTTGGGAATTTCTCCCACCTTTTCCCAATGTTGGAGCACAAGGCCTAACCTATTCAAGGTCCTTAAACCATCTGCTAGTATAATCTGTTTTCTTTTTAATTCTGTACTCTGCATATAAAAGATTAGAAAACACCAATCCCCAAATATGACTATTAGTGTTTAAAAAAAAATCGTAATCCTCTGCACGTTCAAACAATTCATAATGCTTACTCAAGTAAATATCATTTTAAAATATTTTTGTATTAATAAAAAACTAATATGGCTTTCTGAATGACAAAAATAGGAGGCAACATTGGGCATTAAATCAATTTACACTTTCCTTTGTTAAAATATAACTTGAACAGAGTTAAAAGTAAAAGCTAATTACATGGAATGTTGGTTTGTAGCTTTCATTGATAGATCTCTCTAAGGGATACAGGTAATTATAGAAAATCTGATCCAAGACAGACAGACCCTCAGGATTATCACTGAATATTTTTCATCATCCACAATATCTAATTGGTCATCAAATCTTATTGATTCTAAACTTCCTAAATACTCATTTAATCTGATTCTTCCCTCCATTCCTAGTCACTGTGTTCAGGGCTTCATCATCTGTCACCTAAGCTATTGCAACGAGCTATTCTCTTGTCTTGTTCCATCAGATTCCCCTCTCCAAGCCACTTTCCATACTGCCACCAAAATACGTAAATCCTGTTACTTCTCTTAAAATCCATCCATGACCTCCCAACACCTGGGAGACAAAGTCCAAACCTCTTAGCAGAGGATAAAAAATTATTTCCCTTATGGCCCTAGGATACCTTCCAAGCCTAGAGTGGCCTTCTCCAAAATGTGTTCAGTGGAACATCGGTTCCACAGTTACATAGGAGGAAAGTGTGTTCCATGTCCAATACATTAGGAAAAGCCAAGTTAAACCTGTCTCTTTTCTTCAAGGACTGTCAGAGATGACAATTCAAGAGCTGGGACTCTAAGTCCATCTCAGAGTTTAGTTCTTGGTTCTCTTCTCTTCCGGGCCTACGGTCATACTCTGGGTGACCTCTCCCAGTCTCCTGACTTTAAATACTGTCTGCATACTAAGGACTAATCAATTTACATCTCCAGCCCATGCCTGTCCTCTGATTGCCTGACTCTCTATTTACGGTCTTCCACAAGATGTCTAATAAACACCTGAAACTTAACTTGATAGCCCCTCAACTCCTCCTCACTCAGTCTTCCCCCACCATCAGTTCATGTCAACTTCATTCTTCAAGTTACTCAGGCCAAAAATCTTAATGCCATTCTTGATTTCTCCATTTCTCCTTCACCTCCTATTTCACTCATCAGCAAATCCTATCCGTTCTACATGCAAAATATATCCAGAACTTGATCACTTTACGCCACTACCCTGGCCCAAGCCACCATCTTCCCTCACCTGGACCATTAAAGGGGCCTTCTAGATGGTGTCCCTCCCTCTACCCTTCCCTGATACAGTCTACTCTCAACCCAACACCTAGATCGAGGGCTTCACTTATGCAACAGGCAATATCACCCCTCTCCTCAAAACCCTGCAATGGCTTCCCCCTTTGCTCAGACGAAATCCAGAGTTCTTATCTACAACCCAAGTGATTGCTCTTTTGTACTTCCCCACCTATGTCTCCCATCTTCTTCACCTCCCTCCCTTCTTGGGCTGAAAATATACTGGGTCCCATGCTATTCCTCTAAACATGGGACATTCACAGGTCCTTCTTTCCTGATTGATCTTTAGCCAGAGATCCGCCCACCTCACTCCTCCTCTTCTTTCAGTTCTATACTCACATGCAACTTTTTGGTGAGAACTTCCTTGACCTCTTACTCAAAATTCCCATACTCCACTCACCAGCACTTCCAATAAAAGCTTTTCCACTTTTTTTCTCCGTAGCACTTAATAGCCCTCTGTAAAACATTACCCAGTTCAAGCTCTCACTTTGTTTATGGCCTGTGTCTTACACTAGAACGTAAGCTCCGGGAGGGTGGGGAACATGACCTATGCTGTTCACTGCCCATCTTTCCAATGCTGAGAACAATGTCTGGCAAATAGTAGACATTTAAAATATACTTATGAGTAAATAATGAATAGAAAAGAGTAAACAGTATTTCCCAAAATAATTCTAGCACAGATTCCTTTTTGTGGGACATTTCACAGGAGCAGTTATGAACACGTAGTCCCACCCTTTCTGTCCTCCCTGTCTGTTAAAGAGGGCTCTGGCTTTCCCACCTGACCTTTTCTCTCTCCCAGTTTCTGAGAAGCATTATTCCTTTGCCAGTTATTGAGATCTATTAATGCAGATTGTGGACAACGGGCCTGTTCCACCTTACAGATATTTCCAAATAAAAGATGAAAAAATATTTTACTAGACCTTTCTTAAGTAGTTTTTCACCAAATCCACTTCGTTTATTAGAAAAGCATTCCCTAAATGTTAGCTATGTTTCAGATAGTATGTTAGTCCCCTGGGGCTAAAATGACTAATAGGACACAATATTTGACCTCTAGGGAAACAGACACCGAACAAAATAGTTGGAGAATTGCAGTAAGCAGTAGGACAGGTCACCTAGTGTTATGCAGATTCAGAAGATGTTTTTATAGTCTAAAAAAAAGTCAAGAAATACTTTTTTTTAAAAGTGTCCTTTGAGCTAAGTCTTAAAGAATAAGTAGAGACTTTAGATTAAAAACTAGACCATTCCAATTAGAGGGAAAGGCAGTGCAAAGGCATGGAAGTGCGAGAAGAAACTAATAATAGCTTGGATCAGTTGGAGGAAGGTGGGGGAGTTCTGGAAGAGAAGATAGAGATGGTAGTCAGGGCCCAAGTCAAGGAAGGCCTTGCAAACCCTGCTGAAGAGCTTGCTCAGTGATAGATAAAGCTTTTTCTTTATTCAGAGACTCAGTGGAGGGGTGAATTCTTCGAGAGGGGTTACAATGGAGCAAAAACTCTAGGACAGGCCAGAGAGTGACATTACTGGTAACAATGGCTCTCTAGCACCCACTGTCCCTGCAAGGCGGGCCACCCTATATGCATATTCAGGCTCAAACAGTACTACTACGTGTGGCACATCAGTCTGTCATGTTTATTAATGAGAGAAGCCTTACTGAATGCTCTGTCAGTATACATTACTCCTGATCACTCTGCTCCCCTCCTGCAGCTAAAGTCACCTACCATGGTTCTAGGATTGCTCAGAACAAGAGCAGGAGAAGAAGATGCCAGTGAGGATCTGGTTGCATCCCTTCCTGTACAGCCCTTCCAGACCCCTCAGTTCTAGTTATAACACCTTCTCCAAATCACGCATACCCCACATATGAAGTACCTACCATGTGCCAGGGCCTGAGCAAATGGCTGGTCCAGTAACAGTCCTAATTCTCTTTGGCCACGCATCTACCCACATAGCACTTAAAATTCCTTGGAACTGCAGAACTCCATGAAGTCAGATTCCTTTCTACTTATTTGTGTAAAATTCTGTCTCCTGTATCAGGTCATAAAGTTCTTCAAATCACGAACCATATTTTAGACATCTCTGCATCTATTGAGTTCCTTGCACAAGATCTGGCATATCATAGGTGTTCGACAAATATTTGCTGAGTTGAAAATAATTGTGCAAGAGAGGTCAGCCAGAAGAGCCATTGAGAAATGACTTTATTTCAACCCTTCGATGTTATATGGGAGCCTCCTACCTGAGCTGGACTGTGATTCCAAAATGGAGCACTGAATCCAAAGGAAATTAGGATTCCCAGACTTCCAATAGAGGGCAGTACCATTATAATATCAAGACATAATCTGATGTCTAATCACTGTTCTGTGATGGTAGAAAATGTGCCCCAGCTCAATAGACAGAAGGAAAACTGCAAAGAAAGCATTTATGGCTATAAACAATTTTTCTTTATTCCTCATCTGGGTCCTGAGGCTTGTGATTTGGCTCCAATTTTTCATTTGTGGTTGTTCGTTTCAGATAATAAAACTGTTCCTTTAAAATAATGGTGACTATATTGAATCTAAAAATAAATATCAAAAGATCAAAGTCCCTGAATGGGAGCAATTATTGCAAAAAGACCAGCCAAGCTCAAAACAGCTGTTAAGGGATCCTGGCCCAAGCAAGAGGAGCCTGGCCTCCTTGGCTGATCTGGAATCACATGGGCAAGCTGACAAACCAAAATTGAGAAACTTCTAAAATATGGAAAACACATTCACAGCAATAGTCACAGCCCTATGAAAATTGCTCTTATTTGAATATTACTGGTCACTAACTACTTCACAAAATGGATAGAAAATGAGCATTCAATATGTGAGAAGAAAAAAAAAAACAGAAGGAAGAGCTCCTTGTGAATTTCCAAGAGAAACAACACTAGGGTTCAGTTTTGCTGTTAGATCTAATAAGTCCCAGTAAGGAAGCAAATGAGAAGTAAGCCAAGATGATGTGGCCTTATTTCAATGCTCTCTTTGTTTGTTCCTTAATGCATTCAGAGAAAAAAAGTGTCAAAATCATTGAGCGAATTCCAAGTACAATACTTACCAGGAGTTGCAGCTCTTTCAGAAGTGCCTTCCTCTTCAAGATCCAGGCCTGGACAATTCAGAAACACAATGTTTATTTATTTTTCAAGAAGCTTTCTGTGTAAAGACAATTCTCAGGAAATGTAGTATTGATATACATAGATTTTCCTTTCACTGAATATTTCAATATTTGTGTTGCTTAAGGTATACATTCCAGCCAGTAATTATTTGACCAAAAAATGTTAAGTATATAATAAATTTTCTCATTCATTTATTCAATAAGCATTTATTGAGCATGTACTATGTACCAGACACTGTCAGAAATGTCAGTTTCTGTACTTAAAAAGCACAATCTGGTGCAAGAGTTGTAGCGAAATGGACAGCTGAGCAAAGGAAGTTCTGTGATGCTGTAACACAGAGGACTGGCACTGAATCCAGCCTGGAAGGCAAGGGCTGGAATCAGAAAGAATTTCTCAAGAGAATTGAAGGTAAGTAATAAAGCAAGAGGCATCCCTTAGCCAGGCAGATTTTCTAGAACCTGTGGAAAACACAAGATACCTACTGTCACCTGCTTACCAACAACAAAAATAGAAACTAACGTTGCTCAAGCACTTCCTCTATGCCAGGCATTGAGCTAAGTACTTTGAATATTAGATCTTGTTGAGGAGACATTGTCAACAATATGAAACCATCGGATTCCAACATATGGTTGTGGCAGAAAAAATAATCCCACTCCACCCCACCCCCAGCCAAAGATGCTCATGTTCTTATCCCCTGGAACTTGTGAATGTGTTACCTTGGCACAGTATGGTTACATGGCTTTGCAGATGAAGTTAAGGTTAGAAACCTTGAAATAGGGCCCTGGATTATCCACATGCACACAATGTGATCATGGGCTTGTTAAAGGGGCAGAGGAGACAGAAGAGTCAGCTGCAGCGTAAGAAGGAAACGAAGAGGACATTCAAAGAATGAGGACAAGACCCGCCACTGCTGGCTTTGAAGAAGGGGGAAGAGACCACAAGCCAAGTATGTGTGTGGCCTCTATAAACAGAAAACAATCCCCAGCCACCAGCTGGGAGACCTCAATTCCAACCACATGGAGCTCAACTCTACCAATGCCTTCAATAAGTCTGAAAGTAGATAATCTCCTGAGCCCACCAACACCTTGGTTCCAACTTTCTGAGACCTGGCCAGAGAAACCAGCCAAGTCCACTGGACATTTGGATACGTGATAATAAATCTGTATTATTTTAAGTGGCTAAGTGTGTGGTAGTTTATGGCAATAACAGAAAACTAATACAATTGTACTCTCTGATTAAGAGGCAAAAAAAGTACCACTGCACCTACTACATACCAAGAACTTTCCAAATATTGTTGCCTTTGACTGGTATTATTCCCCCCATTTTACAGATGACAAAACAAATGACAAAAAAATCAAAGAGATTTTTAGATAACTAAAGTCACAGCAAGTAACATAGAATTGTGACTTAAGCCCAGGTCTATCGGATGCCACGTTGCTCCCAGGTAGTTGTTCTTTACATGTGTAGACTCTGGGTCCAAAGCGCTTCTCTGTGCGTGAACTTAACTGAACGCTGCAACAGTATGTGAGGCAAACAGGGCAGAAATCATTTACCCCTTCTTATAAATGGGACGCCCAAGCTCAACATAAATTACAAGCTGCCTGTGACCCAGGGCAAGCACACAGGCCTTCCAACTCCCAACTCCACCTGCTTTGCTCTACCACCTTAGCAGTTCCGAGAGTGTCCATGAAGTACCCACCCCACACGTGAGCTCCATACAGTCAAGTTTGCCTTGAACGTGTGGCCTGTTTACACAAAGCAATGGGAGTGGGCCACTGCTACAGCAAACAAAAAAAGATCATGGATCCCTGGGTGGGAAGTCAATACTTTAAGTGAAAATAAAACCTACAGCTATGCTGTAAGAGCTGTATGAGGATTATTTGCTCCACTTAGGATGATAATTATCAGTGAATTCAGTAACATGACTTTGGTGCAGACAGCCACGTATTTAGTGGCCTCCATGCCTGTGTTAGAGACCAGCTATGATGCTGTAAGTGCCCCATTTTTATTCAGTTATTTAATATCCAAGTTCCTAGAGGCATTTTGCACCTAGGGCTTATTTTTTAAATGAAACCTAATTTCTGAGAAGACCCCAAAGAAATCTGCTTTATATGTAACACAATCCATTTACTGGAAGTCTTTCTGGAATGCTTCTCTGGGCCATTGCTAGGCAATGGCAATGAAGCATTAAAGAAGACAACACAGGTCCTGCCTTCATGGGGCTTACACTCTAGTGATAAGCAAATGAATATAATTGTATTTGAAGGATACCAAGAAGGCAATAAACAGCATCTGAGATAGACTGGGAAGTGCCTATTTTAAGGGCACATGGGGACAGAGGCTCTAACCATGGGGATTAGGAAGTTTGGCACAATGAGGCTTCTGCTTTGCCCAACTCAGGCAGCTTCCACACCTAATCATCCATGTATGCCGGGCCTGTCAGGGTCAGGGTCTTAAACTATGAACAGATCCTCAATAGCCATAGCCTGGTGTTTCAGGGAGGTAGGGGAAGACTGTATAAATAAATGAGTTCCTACAAAATACACCTGATCTGCCCCTCTACCCCTTACTACATGCACTGCGACTTTTACTTAACCTCTCTGTGCCTCAGCCTCTTCATAGGATTGTGTTGACATATATAAATTACTAAATGGTGTTTAGCATACAATAAGTGATCAATAAATATAAGTCGTTCCTGAAACATAGTTATGGCTTAATATTAGCTTTCTTGAGGATGTGTCTGCCCTGAAAAAAAAAAAAGTGTATATTCCCTCTACTAGGTCTACACTGTACATATACATCTCCATTATTACTTCCCCATAAAATGATGCATACTGTTCATGTCTTTTGCCAACTCTGCTATGGAGGAAGACATGGCTGACAGTGAGAATCATCCAAATATGAGACTGGCTATCTATCTGTAGTCAAGATCCAGACAAGTGTTTGCCACTGTGGTGAAGAGGAAGTCCTTGGAGCCCCAGTTGGCAGGAGGTACAGCCACACTCAGAAGGCCTACTGGCACCCATAACTGTGACTTCTGTGTCTGGCGGCAGGCAGTCTCATCATACTGGACTAGGGTCAGGCTCAGTATCTGGTGAGGGAGGCTGGCAAGAATAAGTAGTTGTCCCCATAGGCGAGTGGATCTGGGAACCCAGTGGGGAATGCAAAGAGGATCTCAGAATAGCCACACGGAAGGCCAAGGGGATGTGGCCCAGGACCTCAGGCACAGGCTCTCTGAAGGTCACTGACACCTGGGAAATGATGTGAGAGTTCAGGGGTCAGCATAATGTGAGGTGCCCCATCCTAAGCCCATCCAATTGGAAGAGGAGGAATTTGAGGCCTCTCCCTAAAAAGGAACAGAGATGAGGGCTAGGCTGGCAGAGGACCCAGGGCCATCCAATAGAGAGGGGTCTGGGACCCACAGAAGCAGAAGGATGAGAAAGGAGGCCTCAACACAGGGTGGGTGGAGTAGGAAGAGTTAAGGTAATCATTCTACAGAGGAAAAGAAGGGAGAAAAAAGGATTTTCGTAATTGAACTATTCTAATTGACTGCTGACTCCGCACTGTTCGGATCCGCCAGGTAATTGCCCGAGTCTCCATTTCATTTCATCCGTATAGCTGTAGCTGTAGCAGTTAGTTGGGGATGGGGAGGGAGGGTTTAGGAACTGATTAGGGGAAATCGCTTCTTGCAGGCCTTAAGTTATTCTTGTTAAAAATGATGCCAGGAAAATCATAATTAAAATGGGAACATGGTGAATAACAAGAGCCCCTTTCCTTGAATGTGAAATAAATTTTAACAGCTACCTTAGCTAAAGAACCCAACACATTCGACCTTCCTATAAGGGTTAGCAGAGTTTTCTATCAGAGAGAAATAGAAACTATAAATCAAATGTTTCATATCTGAAGTCCAAGCCAGCTCCCGTGAGTAAAATTCCACTCTCCTACAGTCTTGCGTTTTTTTCACTGGCTGGCGATCAGACTTCCTTGACTCTGGAACTATATGGATACTGTTTCTTCATCTTAAATCTGTGAAACTACCTTCAAGAGCTATAGTCTTGACTACTCATGACATACTATCCCAGATAAAGAAGCTGGTCAGTAATAAACGCCCCTGTGTGTGACATTGTATCAAGTGCATGTGGTTGAAATGGAGTTGGAAAGAAAGAGAGAAGGAATGGGGCGGGGTGGGGGAGAGAGGAGGAAAAATTCTACAGAGAGGAAGGCAGGTGGCAGGAAGCATGGTTAAATGTGGGTTCAAATTCATTTTAGAGAAGGGTTGATGTTGATAATCAGATTCTCCTGATTCAAATACAGTGAAAATTCGCCTCTCCTGAGCCTGAATTTTCCCTGGTCTCCCCAAATTTACTATGGGGCTCAACAACATCCTTCACTGAGAGTGAGCTTCGGTCTCGAAGGAGACAGGCTTCTTACAGAAACTTCAGGTCTATTTTTCTGGGATGCTGTTGGCTAACTAGAAATGTGCTCAGAGCTATTTGGCTGACTGATACCCTCTTCCTGTTGAGAATGTAGAATTCTCCCTCAGCAGTTTGGTTCAAGGCAAAAGAAAATGTGCTCCCGTGGTCACAGTCACACTCCACAAACTCCCCAGAGACTCTTCGGTTATCTTAATGGTCCTGCTGGAGACCGGCGTGAGATCTCAGGGTGCGGTGCAGTCACTGCCTCTGCGGGTCTCCGGCTCTCCGGGTCTCTGGAGAGCACTGAGGCCTTTGCAGCAGGTAATTGAGTCCTGCTGATCAAGCCCAGCCCCTTCCATGAGCTAAGGGGCCCCAGGCTCCCTTGGTGCCCTCCCCTTCTCTCACACCCTTCCCTGGGTACCTAGTTTCAGGCTACGGGAGACTTCAAAATCATAGCAAGCAGTCCAAAGTGCAGCATCTATTCCAGTTATTAAGGCTTACCTCCTTCCTAGGCAGCCGCCCTCCCAGCCGCCATCCCTGGCCCTGTGCTGGGCTATCTTCAGTCCAAGCTCACAGAGGTCTCTTGGAAAACGACCTTGGGAATCTGAAAACATGACTGACACATTTCCACACTCATTCAGGCCAGACCTGGGGTTCATCTCTGGCCAAGTACACACCAAGTCTTCCGGCAGATGCCGCCAGCCTCCCCATCTACAAATGCTTTGCCCAAGTGATTCTCGCCCCTAGATTCCATTAGAATTACCTGGGGAGGTGCTTCAAAGGGCAAAACCGATGCCCAGGCCCACCCCGGAGATTCCGGTTTGATTGGTCTGGAGTGAGGTCCAGCCTAGCAGCCTCGTGTTTCCAAACCTCCCCAGGTGATTCTTACGCGCCGCCGGCAAGGTAGACTATCAGGTCCTAACCCAAATCCTCTGGGTTGTTCTCTGTAAGGATAGATGACTGCTCCGAGTTAATAGCTCACAACGTCGGTCTCACTTATCACTTGTTTTTCTGATTAAATTCTCAGAGGGGACACCTAAGTTCAGAATCTGAAGGTCAATAGAGGTCCCCTCAATGTAGCACACAGAATAAACGCCGTCTATGTATTCAGATGGAGCAAATATTTGTTGAAAGCCTATTGTTATGGACCAGACACTGTGCTGGGAACTAAGACATGAGCATGTCCATCAAACAGTTCCTCCATGTATTTTGTGCTCCTTTCTGTCACTTCAGATTTGGAAACTTGGTTTTCTGTTTCAAATTCAATCTCTCTCTTTTTCTGTCTCTCTCTCTCCGCTCCCATCTCCCTCTCAACTTTTATATATGATGCACGGACCCAAATACATTTACTTATAAATGTGAACTTACAGTTCATGTGCAGCAGTAGCTAATCTCCGACACATTCCTAAGGCTCAGGGTAATTAGTATATGAGAAATCTCCCGTCCTGGGTAAGAACACGCCTCATGCTCTCCTCTTTCATGACTTTTTATCTCCTGGGCAAGTTTCTATTATATTTGCCTCGGGACTTAACTACTGTTAAAAATTCAAGAAGCCCAAATAAAAGACTTTTTCTACTCTCTCTGCTCTGTCCTTTCAAGTGTTTAATTCTGACCCGGCTATCAGGAAAAACACAATCCTGAAAGTCCCCAGCCAGATTTCATAATTCTTGTGTACACCTGAACCCTTGAGGAAAAGGAAAAAAAAATCCTGCTATGGCAAACCAGAACCTAAAAGCCCAAAGATCTGGGACCACGGGAGTGGCCCCAATTCATCATTAATCACCCTGCCTCTGTGCTGCTCTGCTCCCGCCTATTCCCCGTGGCTCCCTATTTCATTGTCTCTATCTGTCTTTCTACTTGACTGAGGCTTATAGCCTGTGACTCGTTCATTCCTGCACTCCCATGCTCCAACAGAGACTGTATATAAGAGTTCACATGTGTTGAGCACTTACTGTATGCCAGGCACTGTTCTAGATGCTTTCCACATGTTATCTCTGAATTTCACTCAACTCTGTGAGTTTAATACCTTTATGATCCCATTATACAGATGACAAAACTAGAGTACAGAGTTTAAGCAACTTGCTCACATTTACACAAGGCTGATAAGGCAGAATCCTGATTCAAAGCCAGGCCATCTAGCCATAGATCCTAGTCTCTTAGCCACTACTATATGATGCTGAGACCTAGACAAAAACACAACTGTTTCCAAGGTTTTTATTGGGTAGAAGACAGCTTAGCACTTACTAGCTATGTGACCTTAAAAAAATTACTAAACTGCTCTAAACCTCTTCTAGATCTAAAACTCTACTAGAAAATAAGAGTAAGAGCAATGATGATTGCATTAGATGATGCCTACAAAGTGCATGGCACAGTGCTGGGCATTTACTAAATACTTTACAAAAGTTAGATGCTATTGCTGTTGCTGTGATTTGGTATGTGGGTACATTAGGAGCATCTCAAGTTACTCCCCAGTCTAAGTGGCCACTGCCTCCCCGTATAAGAGCAGTGGGTAGCAGCCATTAACTTTTTTTATAATTTTATTTAGATATAATTCACATACCATACCATTCACCTATTAAAAATGTACAATGAATGTTTTTTAGTATATTTAGAGTTGTACAATCAATTTTAGAACCAATTTAGAGTTTAGAAACCAGTTTGGAGCCAAACTTAGAATCAATTAATCAATTCTGGAGATTTTTTTTATCACCCAAAAAAGAAACCCCATAGCCATTACTCCTCATTTGCCCCAAGCTCTCCTCCCATCCACGCCCCTGGCAATCACTAACCTATTTTCTGTGTGTTCTGAACATCTCATATAAGGAGAACCATCTGATACGTGGTCTTTGTGAGTGACTTATTTTACTTAGCAGGATGGTCTCTAAGTTCATCCAAGCTTAGTATCTGCCAATACTTCATTTCTTTTTATTGCTGAATAATATTCCGTGGTATGGATAGGCCTTATTTTGTTTGGCCTTTTATTAGTTGATGGATATTTGAGTTGTTCCTCCTTTCTGGCTATTATTAATAATTCTGCATACCTGTAATCCCAGTTCCTTGGGAGGCCAAGGCAGGAGGATCACATGAGTCCAGTAGTTAGAGACTAGCCTGGGCAGCATAGCAACACCCCATCTCCACAAAAAAGCACAAAAATCAGCTGAGCATGGTGGTACATGTCTGTAGTCCTAGGGACTCAGGAGGCTGAGGTCAGAAGATCCTGTGAGCCCAAGAGCTTGAGTCTGCAGTGAGCTATGATTGCATTAGCGAACTCCAGCCTGGGCAACAGAGTGAGACCCTGTCTTAAAATAAATAATGCTGCTACAAACATCTGTGTACAAATCTTTGTGTGGACCTATGTTTTTAATTCTCTTAGGTATACATGGGAGTAGAATTGCTAGATCATCTTGTAACTCTGTGTTTCACCTTTTGAGGCGTTTTCAAATGGTTTTCCAAAGCAAAGAGCTACTAATCTTGCACTTTCTTCTAGGTGATCTGGAACAAAAGTTCACTTAACTTCACTGAGCCTCAGTTTCCCCATCTGCAAAATGAGGATATTATGCACCAAGGGAGGTATTTTCAGTACAGTGCCATCAACTGCCTGACACCAGCAGCTGCTTACACAAGTAGCACGAACTCTGTTGCCCCTGGCAGATGGTGCTCTGCCCTTTCCTTCCTGTCCAGTTTGGATCAGAAATGAAAGGACAGTACCATGGAAGGCTTGAGCACAGCCTGATGCAGGTGATAAAGTGCATCACTGTGCAAAATCACACTGCCTTTCTGGGTCATGCCACCAGTCTCTAAAACCAAAATAAAATAAACTACTCTCAACTCAAGTGTGTGTATACTCTCTTTCCTTCTATAAACTGGACTTTTGCCCAGAAATCACAACAAGTAAAGAAAGAATCAATAATCCAAGTTTTGTATGCTAATGTAATTTGGTAGAAAATGCACTACATCTATCAGAACTACATTCTCCCAATTGCCAGAGTTTCTTACAGGCCATATCTCCAGAAGGGCCTGCAAAAGCAAGAGTCAGCAAAATCATCATCCCTGTGAGCCCAAGCAAAGTGTAAAAGTGTGAGTCCCCTGTGCCATCCCTGCTGAAGGCCCCAGTTAGCATTTCTGTTTCTGGCAGAAACCACTGACAGTCAATCAGTCCCAAATAACAATACTAAAGCTCTGCAAAAGGAAGGTGTTCCGTTCTTAGGGGAGTAATTATTATTCAGGGTAAAAAAAAATGTTCCTTGGGCAGATTCATTTCACTGTAAAAGTTGTTTTCGGAGTTACTTTGCTAAACCTTGTCGGGGGCAGGGAAGACAAAGAGAACCGGAAAAGTTGTGCATGCCATATTTCACATTGTAAGGATATTTTAGCTTTAGGCTCAATAGGGTAGGACACTTGGAGAGACCTGTCCTAGCATAAGGGAAAATATAAGAATGTATAGCTTTAGTGCAAAGGCTGACTTGAAGATTCAAGACATGCAAGGCTGCCGCACCATCCTGGCTCAGTGTGGGTGTGCAGGTCACACGTGAGCATGAAGCCATCGTCCCAGGCCTTCTTCCGTAGGCTCCAGATTCTGCCTCCCTCTGCAGTAATGCTAATGATGGATACAAAGACCTAATATTTTCTTTTTCTAAAGAATTAATCCAACCTATTAAAGAATGACAAAAAAGAAAAACGTTCAACTTGGGATTGCAATGAAAAATTTGAGAGAAAAAAATACACACAGAATTTTGCTTACTATTAGCCATGGGAGAGTTAAGAGAAAACACGATAGTTAAATGACTAAAAGCCACTTGGGGTGTTCTTTATTTTTTAAAAAAAGTCATATAAACTGAGACTCACATCCTACCCCATTGTCTAAGTACCTGCTCATCACTGAATAAAAATACATGCCAGATAAAGACACTGGCAGTTCCCAGATGTAATAGTACTTGTTCTGAGATTGAATCCCACATGAAGCAAATGCGGCATAGAGCTCTTCAGCTACTAATGTACTAAAATGGCCTCATTATAGGAATCAGCACCTAGGCTGCGGGGATGGGGCTGGATCCCAGCAAACACTACCAGCAGGGCCAGGAAAGGAGATCTAATCTTAGAACCAGAGAATCTGTGCAGTGGCATTGAATGAAACCAGGTGGTGTGGTTTAGCTGTGTCCCCACTCAAATCTCATCTTGAATTGTAGCTCCCATAATTCCCTAATGTTGTGGGAGGGACCCAGTGGGAGATAGTTGAATCATCGGGGCGGTTCCCTCATACTGTTCTTGTGGTGGTAGTGAATAAGGCTCATGAGATCTATGGTTTTATAAGAGGAAACCCCTTTGGCTTGGCTCTGATTGTCTTCTGTTGTCTGCTGCCATGTGAGATGTGCCTTTTACCTCCTGCCATGATTGTGAGCCATGTGGAACTGTGAGTCCATTAAACCTCTTTCTTGTGTAAATTGCCAGTATCAGGTATGTCTTTATCAGCAGCGTGAGAATGGACCGATACACCAGGATATGGGGAGGGATGAATTTTTTTCTGGAATATTCCAGCCCT
>PVKP010037545.1:0-21579 GCA_004027715.1 Plecturocebus donacophilus | reverse complement strand
TTTAATAAAATATTGGTTGGCTGCTTGTTATTTTCATCCCCTATTCCTTCCTGTCTCCATTGTTAAACACAATTATTGGCATAAAAGAGGTTTTTAATACCCATTTTTAGACTGTATTCTAGCCTGGGCAATAAAACAAGAATCCCATTCTCTCTCCCTCTTTCTCTTCTCTTTCTTTCTCTCTTTCATTCTTTTTTTTTCTTTCTTTTGCTGTTTCTTTCTTTCTCCTTTTCTCTCTTTTTCTAAAATCTCTTCCTCTTTCTCTTTTTTTCTTTCTTTTGATGTTTCTTTCTTTCTCCTTTTCTCTTTTTCTAAAATCTCTTCCTCTTTCTTTCTTTCTTTAAAAAAATTATGTTATTATATTATCTGAACTTTCTATAGTTTCAAGTAATGCTTATAAAAGAAGAATCCTTAAGAAAATGAAGTTGATATGTTATACTGCAAATTGGCAGTGAGATGCTAAAATGAACACAGGTAAATTCAGTCCCAGTTTAAAGTATGAGTGGAAATCAGAGTTCTCAGTTTTGGGAAAAAAACAATCAAAGCCAATCTGAATTAAATTTCTCACCTGTTTGTAGGCATAAAATTCTTTGTGTGCTTGATGTCTTAGCCTAAAAGACAGAAATTAGTAATTCAATATTGAGATTTCCAACACAGTAACTTGAAAAAAATAAAAAGCTGCTGATTTTTGGTATTAATTTATATCATTTATGGCTCAAGTGATATAAATTAGAATCTTTACCCTGATATACACCCAAATGACATATCTCTTATCATGTTATGTGAAAGTGCCCAGTGAACCATGAAATGTTACCCAAGTGGAAGTTCTAGTGAAATCTGACACAAGCAAAAATCTTAATACAACAAATATTCTAATGAAGATGACACAATTCTTTTTATATTGAGTGTACTTATTTCAATATTTATACTTTTTCTTAATTAGAAAAACTTAAGTATAACATACATCCAATGAAGTATAAAAACCTTAAGTATACATCTCAAAATTTAAAAAAATGTACATACCAGGGTAATTATTGCTCATAACAAGATACAGTACATTTCCAGCACACCTGAGCCCTCTAAAATGACCCTTCTTAATATCTATGCCCAGAGGTAGCACTATCCTGATTTCTAACACTGTAGATTATGTCTGTTTTCGAACTTAATGTAAACGTATCATTTAGTATATGCTCTTTTGTGTTTGGTTTCTTTCAGTCTACAATGCCTTGTGAGATTCTTCTATATTGTTATAGTAATCGTCTTTCTGACATACAGTACTCCATTGTATGAATATAATAGCATTTATTTATCCATTTTACTGATGAATATTTACTTCTTGTTTGAGGCTATTATTAATAAAGCTGCTACATAAATTCTACAGTCTTTTAGTGGACATATATACTCATTTCTGTTGAGTATATACCTGGGAGTAGAACTGCTGGTTCAAAGTACTGACACCAAGGCTGGGCACTGTGGCTCACAACTGTAATCCTAACACTTTGGAAGCCCAAGGCAGGTGGACTGCCTGAGGTCAGGAGTTTGAGACCAGCCTGGCCAACATGGCAAAACCCTGACTCTACTAAAAGTACAAAAATTAGCCAGGTGTAGTGGCACATGCCTGTAATCCCAGCTACTCAGGAGGCTGAGGCAGAAGAATCGCTTGAACCCAGGAGGTGGAGGTGGCAGTGAGCTGAGATCATGCCACTGCACTCCAGCCTGGGTGACAGAGTGAGACTCTGTCTTAAAAAAAAAAAAAAATCAAAGTATTCATACCGGCTGGACACAGTGGCTCATGCCTGTTATCCCTGAACTTTGGGAGACTGAGGCAGGAGGATCGCTTGAGCCCAGGAGTTTGAGACCAGCCTGGACAACGTGGTGAAACTGCATTTCTACAAAAAATACAATTAGCTGGGCATGGTGGCATGTGGCCCATGGTCTCAGCTACTCAGGAGGCTGAGGTGGGAGGATCACTTGAGCCTGGGAGGTCAAGGCTGCAGTGAGCCACGATTGTGCCACTGCACTCCAGCCTGTGTGACAGAGTGAGACCCTGTCTCAAAACAAAAGGAAAAAAAAAACTACTCATACCAATTTCTACTCCTATGGGTAGTTCATAAGACTTCTAGGTGTTTGGATCTTTGTAGGTTAAGTTTGAAAAATTTTTAAATTTAAATGAAGTCTAATTTATCAACTTTTTCCAATTAGGTTATTTTAAAGAAATCTTTGCCTGTCCCAAGACTATGAAGATATCCTCCCGAATATGTTGTGAAAACAATTTATTTTACCTATCAAATGTAGGTTTATGAACCATCTGAAATTGGTCTTTATATATGCTGTGAGGTAGGGGTCCAGATGCTTTTTATCCTCATATAGATTTTCATTTGACTCACTATTATTTATTGAAAAGATTCTCCCCTTTCCCCACTGCATTGCAGTGGCACATCTGTTGTAAATCAGGTGTATCAATTATGTGGGTAGACATTATTAGAGCTGCTATTACTCTGCTCTATTGGTCTATTTGCCTATCCTTGTATACTGACTGGGTTGAATGGATCCCCTTCAGCTCCTAATTCATGTCAAACTGGAACCTCAGAATATAACCTTATTTGAAAATAGGGTCTTTTCAGATTATTAGTTAAGATGAGATCATAATGGCTCAAGGTGAACCCTAAATCCAATTTGACTGCTGTCCTTAGGAGAGGAGGAGAGGATATGCAGACAGATGGGGAAAAAGGCCAGGTGAAGACAGAGACAGAGACTGAAGTGATGCAGCTACAAGCCAAGGAATGCTAAGGCTTGCTGGTATGCAATGGAAGCTAGGAAGAGGCCTCTGCCCTAGAGCCTTCAGAGGAAGCATGGTTCTGCCAGCACTTTAATTTTGAACTTTCCTAGCCTTCACAATTGTGAAAGATTTCTTGTTTTAAGTTGCCCAATTTGTGGCACTGTGTTATAGCAACACTATGCAACCAATATACCATGTGTCAGTCAATATTATGCTATTTTTAAAACATTTTGAAATAATTTTAGACAGAAAAGTTGCAAAAAATGGAACTCACATATACCTTTCTACCAGCTTTCATTTATACAACCATAGTACAATTATCAAAACCATGAAATTAACATTGATATGACACTTTAACACTGATATATTATTAACTAAACTACAGACCTTATTTGAATTTTACCAGTTTTTTCTCTCATGTCCTTTTCCTGTCCTATGATCCCATCCAGGATCCCATCTTACATCTAGTTACGTCTCCTTAGCCACCTCTAATTTGCTGAGAGTTCCTTAGTTTTTCCTTGTCTTTGAGATTTTGACATATTAAATATGATCACTTTTTCTTGGTGTAAATTGGAGATTTCAATTTAAGATTGGTTAAGATAGTGTTCACTGGGTTTCTCTACTGTAAAGTTACTAATTCTTCATTTGTAACTGACATTTTGAGGGAGATATGCTGAAATTATATACATATTCTCTATTTTTCTTAAGCTTTTGTCCACCGATTTTAGCATCCACCTTGCTTGCAACAATTACTGTAGTGTTTGCCTAATGGTAGTTTTGTGGTTCTCTAATGCCTTGCACATTTATTAACTGGAATTCTTCTATAAGGAAGAGATGTGTTCCCTCATTTACTTGTGCAATTATTATTTCTGAGTCTAGACTTATGGATGTTTGCTTTAACCTATGGGTTATAATTCAATATGATCACTATGTGCTAACCTACCCTGTGTTAGCCAGACAGACTCCATTTTGCTGAGAGTCAGACTCCATCTTAACCTCTGCCTCACCCCTCCCGCCATTTCTCCTTTGAGTGCATATCTGGGTCATGCTCCTGTGCTGAGTCATGTTGTACTTAGAACTATAGAAACATATAACTGTTGTAACCATATCCTGCTTGACAAGCCCACTTGCTATTGTGAATACCCCTTGATTGATTGTATGGAAAGTACCGAATGCCCCCTTGGTAACCAGCAATCATAGGAACCACTTGTGTATACCCTCCTTAGTTAATCAACAATCATGGGAGCCTCCTGCCTCCTAGTTACCAGCCTCCTCCCCTAACCTGCTCATTCTGCTTCTGTAAAATTCCACTTCAGCTAGGCTCCCCCTCCCCTACCTAAATCAAGGTATGAAAAGAAATCAAGCCCCTTCCTTGGGGCTGAGAGATTTTGAGCATGAGCTGACTCTCAGTTCCCGGCAATAAAGGACTGACAATCAGATTTCAGAGTGTGGCGGTTTCCATTCAACTTGCTCGGATATAGCAACTATTTCTTTGTTGCTCAAAATGACTGGCCTTGAGTCCTTCAGGTTGACTCTTGTGTCCTTTCAACAAGCCCCCCATCCTTTCCCATGAATTTCCTTATATACTGGCACCAAAAGATGTTTGTTTCAGACTCATTTTATACGTTCTGTGCTCCAGCCCTAGCGTTAGCTACTTCTTGCAAGGAACAGTGATTCCTTTTATTGAAGAATAGTATTTATAACTTGAGATTTGGGTGCTTGGTGAACAGCACTTTCTTTTAATAATGTTGCTTTACAACAGGTGTTGGGGTCTGGTAGTAAAAATCCTCAAGTTTTATTCTTTTTAACAACTGGCTTGGCTATTCATGGTTCTCTGTATTTCCATATAGATATCAATTTCCACCAAAAAACAAAACAACAACAACAAAAAACCCTCTTGGGGTTTTGAGTGAGAATATATGCAACTTGCAGATCAACTGAGGAAGAACTGACATCGTTGCAAGATTGAGTTTCTAATCTATGAACATTATTTATTTACAGTTTTAATTTCTCTTTTACACACTTCTAGACATTTGGTGATTTTTAATGCTACTGTAAATAGTATTGAAAAAAGTATTTATTTTCTAATTATTTCTTGCTACCTATATAGAAAAATATAAAAAAGTAATTTTTGTATATTGATCCTGTATCTAGTGACTTGCTAATTCTAAATAGTTTCTCTGTAAAAGCATTTGGATTATTTTTTTTTTTTGAGAAGGAGTCTTGCTGTGTCTCCCAGGCTAGAGTGTAGTGGTGTGATCTTGGTTCACTGCAACCTCCGCCTCCCAGTTCAAGCAATTCTCCTGCCTCAACCTCCCGAGTAGCTATGATTACAGGCACCCACCACTGCACTTGGCTAAGTTTTGTATTTTTAGTAGAGACAGGGTTTCACCATCTTGGCCAGGCTGGTCTCCAACTCCTGACCTCGTGATCCACTTGCCTCAGACTCCCAAAGTGCTGGAATTACAGGCCACTGTGCCTGGTGCTTTTGGATTTTTTAATGTACACAATTATGTTGTCTGCATATAATCACAACTTAAACCCTGCGTTTATAATCTTTATACACTTCTTATTAAAATACATTTTTCTTTTAATCTTTTTTTTTTTGCACTAACTATGCCTTGCAGTATGATGATAAATAAAAGTGATAGTGAATGTCCCTATTAACACATCACTATTAAGTATAATGTTTTCTTTAGATTTTTTTTTGTAGATACCCTTGATCAAATTTTAGAAAGTTCCCTTGTAGTACTAGTTTATTCTACAAAAAAAATCATGAATAGGTGTTAAATTTTATCAATATTTTATTATGTTATACCATTAATATGCTATATTGTATTGATTTTCAAATGTTAAAACAGCCCTCATTCTTGGAACAAACCTCATTTGATTGTAATATTCTACCCTTTTTGTAGATGCCTGAATTTAATTTACAATATTTTGCTGATGAAAAAGATTGGTCTGTAGTTTGCTTTCTTTTAATATCCTTGTCAGGCTTTGGAATCAAAATTATGTTGGCCTCATGAAATGAGCTGAGAAGTATTTGTTCTACTTTTATTATCTGGAAGCGTCATATAGGAGTGGTATTTTTTTTCCTTAAATGTTTGGACAAGTTCTTGGCTTAAAGTATCACTGTGGGAATGTGTTAAAAATACATTCAATTTCTTATTAGATATACAATTATTCATATTTCCAATTTCTTGTATCCATTTTTTTTTTTTTTTTTTTGAGACAGAGTTTTGCTCTGTCGCCCAGGCTGGAGTGCAGTGGCACAATCTCGGCTCACTGCAACCTCCACCTCCCGGGTTCAGGTGATCCTCCTGTTTCTATCTCCCAAATAGCTGGGATTACAGGCATGAGCCACTGCACCTCGCCTATATGTCTATCTTTATACCAGGACCACAATTGTTTTTTTATTACAGTAGCTTTTTGAAGTTTTGAAATCAGGAAGTGTGAATCCTTCTATTTTGTTTTTCTTTTTCAAAACTGCTTTGGCTATTTGGGGCCCCAGTTCCAAATGAATTTGAGGAGTGCTCTTTCTATTTTTGCAAAAGAAGGCCATTGGAATTTTGATAAAAATTACACTGAATTTGTAGGTTGCCTTGGAGAATATTGCCATTGTAACTATATAAAGTCTTCCAATCCATGAACATGGGGTGCCTTTATATTTATTTGGGTTTTAAATTTCTTTCAGCAATGTTTTATAGTTTTCAGTGTATAAGTCTTACACTTTCCTAGTTAACTTTATTCCTAGGAATTTAATTCTTTTGGATGCTATTGTAAATGAGATTGTTTATTTCCTTTCCAGATTGTTCACTGCTGATGTACAGAAACACAACTGATTTTTGTATGTTGATCTTGGACTCTGAGATGTACAGAAACACAACTGATTTTTGTATGTTGATCTTGGACTCTGAAAGTTTTCTGAATTTATTAGCTCTAGTAGTTTTCGTGTGTGTGTATCCTATGGGATTTTCTCCATACAGGATCATATCATCTGCAAACAAAGATAGTTTTACTTCTTTCTAGTTAGATGCCTTCTACTTCTTCTTCTTGCCTAATTGCTCTTGCTAGAACTTCCAGTACAATGTTGAACAGTAGTGGTAAAGTAGGCTTCCCTGGAAAGCTTTCTGTCTAAATCACCACTAAGTACAATGTTAAGCTGTGGGTTTTTTTTTTTTTTTTTTTTAAATAAATGCCCTTTCTTTCTTGTGTTGGTTTGGATATACTTCTTTTTTGTTTGTTTGTTTTTTAGGAATCCATGTAATTCACCCAAAATTTCAAGTTTATTGCCATAAATGCATAATATTCTTTGTGAGCTCCTAATATTTATAGGATTTGTAGTAATGTCCCTTTTTCATTAGTGATATTGGTAATTTATATTTTCTTTCCTTTTTCCTGATTAATTTTTCTGGAGATTTATCAATTTTATTAATCTTTCCAAAGAACCAGCATTGGTTTCAACAATTTTTACTATTATACATTTATTTTCTATTTCATTGATTTCTGTGCTTAGCTTTTTTACTTTCTTCCTTTTACTTTTTCTTGGGTTTAATTGGCCTTTACTTTTAGCTCCATGAAAACATAGCTCATTATTTTTTAGCCTTTCTTGCCTAATATATGAATTTAAAACTAGCTTTCTCATAAGTTTATTAATTATGTAGTTCAAATAATCTACATTCTTATGGGGTTGTTTTATTTCTTTACATGAAAACAGCATATTTTCACGTAAAGAAGGAAAATGGACCAGGCATGGTGGCTTATGTCTGTAATCCCACCACTTTGGGAGGCTAAGTGGGAGGATCACTTGAGCCCAGGAGTTCAAGACTAGCCTAAGGAAAAGAGTGGTACTTGGTGTCTACAAAAAATTAAAAAATTAGCCAGGCATCAGCCGGGCGTGGTGGCTCACGTTTGTAATCCCAGCACTTTGGGAGGCCAAGGTGGGTGGATTGAGGTCAGGAGTTCAAGACCAGCCTGGCCAACATGGTGAAACCCCATCTCTACTAAAAATACAAAAATTAGCCAGGCATGGTAGTACACGCCTGTAATCCCAGCTACTCGGGAGGCTGAAGCAGAAGAATTGCTTGAACAAGGGAGGCAGAGGTTGCAGTGAGACAAGATCACACCACTGCACTACAGCCTCGGCAACAGAGCAAGACTCCACCTCAAAAAAAAAAAAAAAAAAAAAAAAAAAAAAAAAAAAAAAAGCCGAGCATAATGGCATGTGCCGGTAGTCTCAGTTGCTTGGGAGGCTGAGGTAGGAGAATTGCTTGAGCCTGGGAGGTTGAGGCTGCAGTAAGCTATAATCATGCCATTGCACTTCAGCCTGGGTGACAGAGTGAGATCCTGTCTCAAAAAAATGAAAAGAAAAAAAGAAAAAAGAAAGAAAATGAATTCCATTAGAAGTCATTAAAACAAGGCTTGATTTGTTAATTCATTTTGCTTATTTGAATATTTTAATTAGATCTGCATGTTTTCCCAAAACAGAACTTGTTACCTCCAGCTACAGCACAGATCAATTTGTGCTTTCTTTTTCCATCTATGGCTCAAAATCCATCCCTTCTAGAAAGTTCTCCCTTATGTTAACTTCATTCTATGAATTTGATTCCTCCATTACTCTAACTCCCATTAATTATCTAATATTTTACATTGCACTATTATTTTATTTTGCATTGCTAAATAGATATCTAAAAAGTATTTAAGAGGGCATGATTAACAACGCTGAACAGTGCTAGAGAAATGATAAAACCATGTAGCTTATGGCCACTGCAAATTTGTGGTCTCCAGTCTCAGCCTGATTCTCCACATTGCTCTCTAATCTTTCTATTTATTCATGCTCAGTATCCTAAGCTTCCATGCAGCAGTTCTTTCAAACCCTTGTCACTCTCTCTTTTTTTTTTTTTTTGAGTCTCACTCTGTAGCCCAGGCAAGAGTGCAGTGGCTCAATCTCAGCTCAATGCAACCTCCACCTCCCGGGTCCTGATTCAAGCAATTCTGCCCCAGCCTCTTGAGTAGCTGGGATTACCAGCATGCACCACCATGCCCAGCTAATTTTTGTATTTTTAGTAAAGAGAGGGTTTCATCATGTTGGCCAGGCTGGTCTTGAACTCCTGACCTCATGATCTGCCCACCTTGGCCTCCCAAAGTGCTGAGATTACAGGTGTGAGCCACTGCGCTCAGCTGCCACTCTCTTTAAGTGTTACCCTATCACTTCCTCCCCTATAATTTTTAACTAATTTTTTTTTTTTTTGAGACAGAGTTTTGCTCTTGTCACCCAGGCTGCAGTGCAGTGGTGCGATCTCGGCTCACCGCAACCTCCGCCTCCCAGGTTTCAAGTGATTCTCCTGCCTCAGCCTTCTGAGTAGCTGGGATTACAGGCATGCACCACCACGCCTGGCTAATTTTGTATTTTTAGTAGAGACGGGGTTTCTCCATGTTAGTCAGGCTGGTCTTGAACTCCTGACCTCAAGTGATCCACCCACCTCGGCCTCCCAAAGTGCTGGGATTACAGGCATGAGCCACCATGCCCAGACTCCCCTGTTTTTCTGATACCTAATGACTTTAACAAGGATGCCACACCTTCTTGAAAAGTAATTGTGAAATCTCTGAGAGTAGATTAAATCTTGGAGACAGACAATGACATATGTGTATTTGGTAAAAAGGTAGAAAGGCAGAAATAAAAATGAGGACAATTTTCTCCTACAGAGTAAAACACTTCATCAGTAGATAAGATTGCAGATTATATAAAGGTGTTTTACTGATTACTAATGCACAGATTAAAATGTTAAGCCGTTTTAATTTTTTTAAAATTTGCCAATTATCATAATTTAAAAAAAATCTGAGGATAGAAACTTGATTTATTATTGATTGTTTAACATATTTTGAAGTAACATAGAATGAAAATTAGTTACCTAATCAAGTAGCAACAGAAGAGTAAACTAAGGATGAAGACAAATATAGCAGTACCAAAAACCACAATATATATGTTGAGAGGCAGATTCTGAAATCCAATATTAGGCATCCTGAAGTTGTAATGTGGGAAATCTGAGCTCATGGATGAACTGTGGGGGAAGAAAAGAATGAAAAAAAATTAGGTAAAGATTAAGAAAGAAGATAGCATTATCACTGTGAATGTATAGAGGCACAACGACCCCATCTGGAAAAAAACATGGTAAAGTGTCAATATTCTTGCCATTCATTCATTCATTCATTCACCATGCCAAATATTTACTATTATATACCTGGCACTATTTCAGAGACTAGAGATCCTACATAAAAAGTTTGCAAGTTGTATTTATTCACTAAAAGGCATTTCACTGAAATAATGCCAGTAATTAACAGACATAAAAATGTTCAACCACAGAGAAGTGCAAAAAAAAAAAGTTTTAAGTTCTTCAAACCCTTTAGCCTTTAACCTAATAACTCAAACCTTGAAGTAGCAATATTTATAATGGTAAAATATCAGATATAACTTAGATATCTCACAAAGGACATAATAATTATATAGTCATATGTTACAGTATTAAAGGGTCATGAAAACATTTTCAAGTAATTTTTTTTCTTTTGAGACAGGGTCTCACTCTGTCACACTAGGCTGGAGTGCAATGGTGTGATCTCAGCTCACTGCAGCCTTAATCTCCTGGGCTCAAGCGATTTTCCTGCTTCAGCCACCCAAATAGCTAGGGCTACAGATGTGTGTCTAGCTAATTTAAAAACATGTTTTTGTAGAGATAGGGTCTCAGCATGTTGCCCAGGCTGGTTTTGAATTCATGGGCTCAAGGAATTGTCCCCACTTGGCCTCCCAAAGTGTTGGGATTACAGGCATGAGCCATTGCGCCTGGAATCAAATAAATTTTAATCTCAAGAGAGATACTGGCGAAACCCCATTCTCTAAAAGAATACAAAAAATTAGCCAGGCGTGGTGGAGCATGCCTGTAATCCCAGCTACTAGGGAGGTTGAGGCACAAGAATCGCTTGAACCTGGAAGGTGGAGGTTGCAGTGAGCTGAGATTGTGCCACTGTACTCTAGCCTGGGCAACACAGCAAAAAAAAAAAAAAAAAAAAAAAAAAAAAAAAAAAAAAGAAATATTAAGATATGTGAGAAAAATTAAGCAGGATGTAATTGCATATAAAATATAATACAACTTTTTGGTAAACTTGTATACGTGTGTGTGTGTGTGTGTGTGTGTGTGTGTGTGTGTGTGTGTACCTATACATAGCAGAAAGCCTGAACGCCAATACATCAGAACATTAACAGTGGAGCTGGGTATGGTGGATCATACCTGAAACCCTAGCCACTCAGGAGGCTGAGACCAGCCTAGGTAACACAGTAAGACTGTTTCTAAAAATAAAAAAAACTTAGCTGGATGTGGTGGCTCATGCCCACAGTCCCAGCCACTTGGGAGTCTGAGGTGGAAAGTTCTCTTGAGCCCAGGAGCTCAAGGATGAAGTGAGCTCTGAGTATGCCACTGTACCCCAGACTGGGCAACAGAGTGTGACCCTGTTTCTTTTTTTCATTCCCTCCCTCCCTTCCTCCCTTAATATTATCACTTATCCTCAAGTTCTAAGAGACCCTGTTTTTTAAAAACAACAACAGCAAAACAAAATAAAACCAGTGGCTGTAGTTTTACCAGTCATTTTGGTTTCTTTTTTTAACTCTCTTTATTAAGTCAGGCCCTATTCTAAGAATGTTCTGGTATTATTTTATTTAATCCTCATATAAAACTTCTGTGGTAGGTACCATAATTTCTCCCCATTTTATAGACAAGGAAACTGAAGCTTAGACAGTTCTGGTCCCACGCCATGATTGACCAAGTATGTACAAAGCCAGAGCCTCTCCAACTCCAGACTCAGTGCTCTCAGTCCATATGCTCCACTGCCTTTCTCATGTGTTACTTTTACAATCAGAAACAGTAAGTGTTGTTTAAACATTAAAAAAAGGACTATTTGTGTCAGTCTGATAATACTTACTGATCACTACAGTTAAAATTCCACAGATAAAGGCTGCCCCTCTTGTAAGTGATAAGTCTGTAGTTTGTCATTTTGATTCCTTACAAAATAAAGAGCTCCTGCCAGGCCTGCTTATTAAAGTCAAAGACTGATAATGGAATTATAACTATGAATACTACAAATCCAGACCCAAACAAAACCCTACCAAGCAAAGAAAGCTTCTACTTTTATTTACGCATGGTAAATTAAAAATGTGTTCATAGATTTTTAATGTTCTTGTAGGTTCCCAGAAGAGTATATTTATACTGTTAATACCACTGAGATGCTAACTGGCTGTATCTGAAATCTAAATCTTATTATTAGTTTCTAGTCTCTAGTAATGTATATCAGGAAGTTGGTACCTGCAAAGAACAACTTCATCCCATATAAATTCTCCTCTGAGAGCTTCCAAACATAAAAAATGGGTAATATTTAATTTTGAACCTTTGGCCATTTTCTGGGTTGGCTCAGTTAGAGCAAGTGCTTTCACTCAAATACATATTTAATTTTCTTTTTCCTACATTCAGATCTTCTTAGGAAGGGAGGGAAGGATGTAGTTAAGGAGTGCTTTACCAAATATACATAGCACATATGCTGTAGAGCTATTAGAAAATTACAGCTGCATAAAACTTAGCTCTTAACTTTCATATTTCTGACAGGGCCTCACTTCATGACCCTTGTTATAGCCAAGACTTAGATGGCTGTCTTTTAATCCCTTAGAAATATCCCTCCACAGATAAGACTGGCTTGGTAAATTATCTCTCACTTTAGAAAATAAGAGATTAGGCTGGGTGCAGTGGCTCACGCCTGTAATCCCAGCACTTTGGGAGTCCAGCGTGGTGGATCACCTGAGGTCAGGAGTTCAAGACCAGCCTGGCCAACATGGCAAAAATGTGTCTCTACTAAAGATATAAAAATTAACTGGGTATGGTGGTGCACACCTGTAATCCCAGCTACTCAGGAGGCTGACGCAGGAGAATCGCTTGAACCAACGAGGTGGTAGGTTGCAGTGAGCTAAGATTGCTCCACTGCACTTCAGCCTGGGTGACAGAATGAGACTCTGTCTCAAAAAAAAAGAAAAAAAGAAAAGAAAATAAAGAGATTAAATATTCATACTTGGCAAGCTAATAGAGAGGAAGGCAAGTGACAGAAAGTAGTACAGTAAAAAGACAGACAGTTTTGCAGTCAGCAAATCTGGATGCTTGTTCCCAGGATGTCACTAGCTAAATGTCAGAGGTTGGCCCATCTATACTTCAATTTTCTCATCTTTCCAATGGTGATAATGAGTGTCCTATCTATCAACTTTAAGGGATTCCATTTTTTTCCTGAAAGGAAAAAATGAGATAGCAGATAATGAAGTGTCTGAAATTAAGAGGACAAAAATATTAAGGCGTGTGTGTGTGTGTGTGTGTGTGTGTGTGTGTGTGTTTGGGGAAAGGGAATGATATCAAATGAAAGTAGTAAATAACATTAAAGAAGCCTTGACAAAAATCATGTCTTTGGAGAGGATTCCACCAAACCAAGTGCCCCTTCCACAGCGTCATGCATTGACAAGCTTTCTGTCAGGTAGCCTGCCAACCTGGTCCCCAGACGCAGGGACTAGAAACCTTGTCTGGCCAAAGACAGCCATTAATACAGGCTAGCTAGGAGTGAGGCCAGTGG
The DNA here is from genome assembly GCA_004027715.1 of Plecturocebus donacophilus. Taxonomy (NCBI): domain Eukaryota; kingdom Metazoa; phylum Chordata; class Mammalia; order Primates; family Pitheciidae; genus Plecturocebus; species Plecturocebus donacophilus. The sequence continues at coordinate 8,150 of PVKP010037545.1, read as the reverse complement.
TGTGGGAATGTTGCCCGGCAGGGTCTTTGCAATGGGTACAATTCTTGTAGCATTCTGAACAAAGACTGAGACACACAGAGTATTAGAGGCAGCACTGTCACCAGACGGAAGAGACATCTGGCTCAGTGCTGCTGGGGGTTGGATGTTGAGACTTTTGTGAGTCCTCGCTACCCAGCAAGGCCTTTTAATAAACCTAAATTGCCAGAGGGACCAAGGCTGGTACAGGATATGTTGATGTGGAATATATTTTAGGATTTTCTCCCTATGTTGGCCCAACAATTTAAGAAGATGGTAGATTATTCCAAGATGTCAATACTGATCTAGTGATATATTAGTTTTTACAAAATTTTCATCATAATGTATTTTCAGCATGAGTATTAATCTTTTTTCTTTTTTGAGACGGAGTCTCACTGTGTTGCCCAGGCTAAGTGCAGTGGTGTAATCTTGGCTCACTGTAACCTCCGCCTCCCAGGTTCAAGTAATTCTTCTGCCTCAGCCTCCTGAGTAACTGGGATTACAGGTGCATGCCACCACACCTGGCTAATTTTTGTATTTTTTGTAGAGACGGGGTTTCACCATGTTGGTCAGGCTTGTCTTGAACTCCTGACCTCGTGATCTGCCCGCCTTTGCCTCCCAAAGTGCTGGGATTACAGGCATGAGGCACCAGGCCTGGCCAAGTATTAATATTTTAAAATAAATTTTAAAAAGACTACATATTCCTCATCTTAGTAATATGCATTCTTTGCTATTGAAGTCTTACAAATGTAAGTTATTTAGTAATTGCTCCCTGTGGGAGTTAAGAGGAAAAATAGAACACACAGTACAGTGTTGTATCTTATGTGGCATTTCCAACTTCATTCATGTGAAAACCTTTTTTCCCCTTATGTAATTCACAGTTCTTGAAATCTCTAGCCTCAGCCTAAATTTCAAACCACCTAGTTAGTTTATTAAAGACAAAGCAAAGCAAACAAACAAACAAAAAGACAAGAAGATTTGAGTACTTTATCAGCAATCTTAGAACAAAGAAGTTCCAAGACAGATTACTTGAGATTTGGATGCCTATAGGACCTGAGTTTAACACAATACACCACAGCAGTAGCTTGGTTTGAGGCTGCAGTAGCGTTCCTCAAAGCATGTTTGGTAGCCACATTTTTCTTAGATCAGTTCCTGTTCCCTGGACAATACCATACCATCTTCTTAAGAGTGAGTATTCTAGTTTTGCTTCAGAAATGCTCCAAGGCTGGGTGCGGTGGCTCAAACTTGTAATCCCAAGCACTTTGGGAGGCTAAGGCAGGTGGATCATGAGGTCAGAAGTTCGAGACCAGCCTGGACAACATGGTGAAACTCCGTCTCTACTAAAAATACAAAAATTAGCTGGGTGTGATGGTGAGCACCTATAATCCCAGCTTTTTGGGAGGCTGAGGCAGGAGAATCACTTGAACCTGGGAGGCGGAGTTTGCAGTGAGCTGAGATATTGCACCACTGCACTCTAGCTTAGGTGACAGAGCAAGACTCCATCTCAAAAAAAAAAAAAAATTAGCTGGGCATTGTGGCATGTGCCTGCAGTACTAGTTACTCTGGAGGCTAAGATGGGAGGATCACTTGAGCCCAGGAATTCAAGGTTACAGTGAGCTATGATACCGCCGCCGTGCTCCAGCCTGGGTGACAGAACGAGACTACCTCTAAAAAAAAAAAAAGAAGAATGCTTTTGAAGGAAAGCATTCCACATTAGAAGGAACTAACTTCTTTGTTCTTTATTATCTTTATGGCCACATGAAACACCTCCTGCAAAATCTCTTTTTGAGTGGGTGGATGAGAGGAAAAATTAATAATTTTAAAAATATGTCACTGATCAGTAGAAAGACCTAAGCTTTCTGATCAAATGGATATGCTGGGTCCTAGAGAGAACTACTTTAAAATTAAGACCTATATTTAGATAGATCCTAAGTACAATTTCTGAATTCTAGGATAGAAAAATTATGACAAGTTTAAAAAAAAAAGTTGTTATAATGGAAAGCATATAGATTTGAGATTACCTTAGGCCATGAGTATTACAGTGGGCTTGTGGAGTCTGACAGCCATGCATTTGCCAGTAATTTAGGGCTTGTTACTTATCTTTTCTATGTCTCAGTTTCCTCATCTGATAAGGCAGAATAGTAGTAGTAACTATTTCATAAAGTTTTAAATGAATTAAATGACTCAATAGACGAAAAACACTTAGAACAGTACCTGGGCACACATTGTGTAATTGAGAAATGTTAGTTTTCATTATTAACTAAAATATAACAATAAAATATAGTAGAATCACTGTCTGTATCTTCTTTAAAAGATAGTTAGGTAGACTTCTGACTCCAGAAAGATGGCATAGACATATATTTCCCTATTCATCCAGCTAAATATAACTAAAAAACATGAACATTAAGTTGGACAGAAGGTAGCATACTAAATAGGGACCTGGGGACCCAATGAATAGCTTGGTAACAAGTTCTTTGGGCTTTTTGTCTCCTATATCCCAGATGTAGAGCTGGCAAAGTTGGCAAACCAGAAATGCCAACGGGTGAAGACAAAAAAAAGCCCCAATGAACCTGTTCTCTCTAGCCAAAGAATCAAAAAAGGAGTAGTCTAACAAGACTGAAAACTTTTAAACAAGAATTGTCCTACCTCAGCTAAACAACCCAGAAAAAACTACGGCCACACCCCTAAAGACATGCCAGCAAAGGGTGAAGGCAGAGCCTAGATTTTGACTCATGCCAGGATGCAATAAGATCCCCCCAGCCATCTTGCTGTGATAGTGTTAGAAAAGGCCAAGTAGGAAGCTGGCATTTTTTTTTTTTGTTTTTTTTTTTTTTGAGACAGAGTCTCGTTCTGTTGCCAGGCTGGAGTACAGTGGCGCAATCTTGGCTCACTGCAATCTCTGCCTCCCGGGTTCATGCTATTCTCCTGCCTCAGCCTCCTGAGTAGCTGGGACTACAGGCACGTGCCACCACGCCCAGCTAATTTTTATATTTTTAGTAGAGACAGGGTTTCATCATGTTGGCCAGCTGGAATTTTTACCCAACATGGTGATAATGAGGCTCTACCTCAGTGATATCAGTAGAGACTACATGTGGACCCTGACTTCTACCCCTATCCAGCAGTAACAAAGTGACTAAACTTCTCCTCACTAGGGTGATGACAGAGGAGATCTAGTGCAGAATCAGGATTTTACCCAGTGGCAACAAGCACTCCTACCTGTCCCAGCCAAAGAGGTATCAGTGAAAGCCTAGTTGGGAGCTGAAACTCCCATTCCTGCCGTGTCCCTGCCCCGTTGTGTCAAACAGAGGCTGAGTAGGGAGCCTGGACTTCTACCTTTACCTGGCATTAATGAGGTAGCATTACAACCCACCGTTTTGCTGTCAGAATGGTGTCAGAGGAAGCCAGTTAACACAGAAGGTTTAAATAAAATCCAGAGTCTCATAACATAATACACAAAATGTCCAGGTTTCAACTAAAAATTACTCATCATATCAAGACTAGAAAGATCACAAATCAAAATGAGAAATGACAATTAAAGGATGCTAACACCAATGACAACAATGTTAAAATTATTTGACAAAGATTTTAAAACAGCCATCATCAAAATGTTTAAGTAAGCATTTATGAACATGCTTGAAACAAGTGAAAACATTGAAAATCTCAGAAAGAAACAGAAGATATAAAGAGGAACAAAATGGAAATTATAGAACTGAAAAACACAATAATTGAAATAAAAAAAACCCTAAGTGAATGGGCTCAACAGCAGAATGGAAAAGAAAGGGGAAAGCATAAGTAAACTAGGGCCAGGCACAGTGGCTTACGCCTGTAATCCCAGCACTTTGGGAGACCAGGGTGGGCAGATCACTTGAGGTCAGGAGTTCAAGACCAGCCTGGCAAACATGCAAAACTCTGTCTCTACTAAAAATATAAAAATTAGTCAGGCATGGTGGTAGGTACCTATAATCCCAGCTCCTTGGGAATGTACAGATTCAAGGAGCTGAACAAACTCCAAAGAGAATAAACCCAAAGAAATCTACAAGACACATCGTAGTCAAATTTTTGAAAACTAACAACAAAATATTTTTTCTTCTTTGCAGAGGTAATTGAGTTAAAACAACAACAAAAATCTTGAAAGCAACTAGGGAGATAACATTGGGGGAAATAATATGAAAGACATAGATTTCTCATCAGAAACAATGGAGGCCAAAAGCAAGGAACACATTTTTCAAGTGCTGAAAGAAAAGAGCCATCAACCCAAAATCCTACATTCAGCAAAAATATCCTTCAGGAATGAAATAGGAAATCAAGACAGCCTCATATGAAGGAAAATAAAGGGAATTTGTTGCTAGCAGACCCACGCTTCAAGAGTAACTAAAGGAAGTTGTCTTAACAGAAAGGAAATGATAAGAAATGGAACTCTGGAACATCAAGAAGGAAGAAAAAACATGGTAAACAAATATAAGGGGAAATACAATAAACTTCCTCCTCTTGAGTTTTCTAAGTTACAGTCAATGATTGAAGAAAAATTATAATTGTCCAACCTGGTTCTAAATGTATTCAGAGAAATATTTAAGATGAGTATATTAAAATTAAGGAAGGATAAAGGGACATAAAAGGAGGTAAGATTTCTAGTCTGAACTGGTAAAATGATAATAGTGGGCTGCATATATAATACAATGCCTACAGCAATCAGTTAAAAAAACTACACAAAGACATATGCTCACTACAAAAAATCAAAATGGACTTCAAAAAATTATTCAAGTAACAGAAATAAAAAATAGAGAAAACAAGCAGAAAATAAAGTTTAAAATGGCAAATTTAAGTTTAAATGTTTTAAATATGCCCATTAAAACACAGTGGTTGGCGGAATGAATTTAAAAAATCACTCAATAATATGCTGTCTACATGAAACTCACTTTAAAAATAATGATACATGCACATTGAAAAGGATGGAAAAAGATAAGTAATGCAAGCATTAATCAAAAGAAAGCAGGAGTGGCTATACTAACATTAAAGCAGACGTCAGAGCAAATAAAATTACCACAGAAAGAAACACTATGTAATGATAAAATGGTCAATTCACTAACAGTACATAGCAATCTTTAATGTGCACAAACAAAACAACAGAGCTGCAAAACATGTGAAGCAAAAACTGATTGAACTGAAAGGAATATAAACAAATCTGTAATTAAACTCAAAGACTTCAAAACCTTCTCTCAACAACTGATGAAACAACTAGATAGAAAACCAGCAAGGATAAAGAAAAATTCAGCAACACAATTAGACAACAAGATCTAATCAAAATTTATAGAGCACTCCACCTAGCAACAGAAAAATACACATTCTTTTCAAGTGTCCATGGCACTTACACCAACACAGACCATATCCCTGGTCATAAAACAAATCTTAAGCAAACTTTCAAAAATCGAAGTCTAACAGAGTATGTTACTGCACATAGTTGAATCAAACTAGACATTTCTAACAGAAAGGTAGCAAGAAAATATCTTTAGAAACTAACACACTTCAAATATCTGTAAGTCAAAAAGAGGTCTTAAAAAAAATTTAAATACATTGAATTGATTGAAAATGAAAGTACTGGGCACGGTGGCTCACGCCTGTAATCCCAGCACTTTTGGAGGCCAAGGTGAGTGGATTTTGAGGTCAGGAGTTCCAAGACCAAACTGGTCAACATGGTGAAACCCTGTCTCTACTAAAAATACAAAGAAATTAGCTGGGCATGGTGGCATGTGCCTGTAGTCCCAGCTACTCAGGAGGCTGTGGCACGAGGATTGCTTGAACCCAGGCAGTAGAGATTGCAGTGAGCCAAGATTTCACCACTGTACTCCAGTCTGGGCAACAGAGCAAGACTCCGTCTCAGTTTAAAAAAAGAAAAAAAAAAGTGGCTCACAACTGTAATTCCATCACTTTGGGAGGCTGAGCTGGGTGGATCACCTGAGGTCAGGAGTTTGAGACCAGCCTAGTCAACATGGTGAAACCCCATCTCTACTAAAAATGCAAAAATTAGCGGGGTGTAGTAGCAGGTGCCTATAATCTCAGCTACTCAGAAGGCCGAGGCAGGAGATTTGATTGAACCCAGGAGGCGAAGGTTGCAGTGAGCCGAGATCATGCCATTGCACTCCACCTGGGTGACAAGAGCGAAATTTCATCTCAAAAACGAAAAGAAAAGAAAGAAAATGAAAATACAACATATCAAAATTTGAGAGACATAGGTAAAGCAGTGTTGAGTGGGCAATTCATAGCAGTAAATGCACACATAAGAAAATAAGAAGTCTCAAATCAATAATCTAAACTCCTACATCAAGAACCTAGAAAAAGGGCAAGTTAGTCAAGAAAAAAGAAATAATAATAAACAGAAACCAATTAAATTGAGAATAGGAAAACAATAGAGAAAAATCAATGAAACAAAAAGTTGAGTCTGTTCTTTGATCAGTAACACTGACAAACCTCTAGGAAGAATGACAAAAAAAGAAAAAAGAGAAGACACAAATAACCAATATCAACAATTAAATAGGAAAGATCACTACAGACACTGTAGACATCAAAAGGATAATAAGAGTATACATACATATACAGACATGAATTTAGTAACATAATAGACCAATTTCTCAAAAAACACAAACTACAAAAACTCACCCAAATATAAAATAGATAATGTGAACAGTTCTATAATTATCAAACTGAATTAGTCATTTAAAAATTCACAAAAAAGAATGCTCCAGGCCTCAGAGCTTTTACCAGAGATTTCTACCAAAAGTTTAAATAAGAATGAGCACAAATCCTTGACAATCTTTTGCAGAGAATGGGAGGGAATATTTCTCAAGGCATTTTTTTGAAGCCAGTGGGACCTTGATAGCAAACTCAGATAAAGACAGTGTCTGGCAAATATAGACACAAAAATTCTTAACAAAATATTGGCAAGTAGAATTCGGCAATCTGTAAATAGAATTTTATAAAACCATGACCAAGTAAGATTTATTCAAGTGATGCAGGGCTGGCTTAATATTAAAAAAAAAAAAAAATCAATGTAATCTACCCATGTTAAATGGCTAAAGAAAAAAATCACATGACTATATTAACTGATAAAAAAAAAAACCACATTTCATAAACATCAGCACCCATTTATGATAAAAAAGAAAAACTCCCAGAAATAGAAATGGAAGAGAACTTCTTCGACATGTTAAAAAGCATCTACAAAAATCAAACCTGCAAAAACCAACCAAACAATAACAAAAACTATACAGCTAACATTATTCTTAATTGTGAAAGACTGAATACTTACCCCCCTAAGACCGGGAACAAGGCAGGATATCTGCTCTCACCACTCTTATTCAACATAGTGCTGGAAGTTCTAGCCAGTGCAATAAGGTAGAAAAGGGAATAAAAGGCATACACATCAGAAAGGAAGAAATTAAACTGAGCCTATTTGCCAACATCAACATCTACAACAACAAAATCCCAAAGAATCTTCAAAAAAATTTCTAGAACGAGTAAGTGAGTTCAGCAAGGTTGCAGGATATCAGATATATGTATATAAATCAACTGTATTATTATTATTATTTTTTGGAATAAAAAGATGAAAGAGAAGGAAAGAGGAAGAGATTTTAGAAAGAGAGAAAAGGAGAAAGAAAGAAGCAGGAAAAGAAAGAAAAAAAGAATGAAAGAGAAAGAAAGAGGAAGAGATTTTAGAAAAGGAGGAAGAAAGAAACAGCAAAAGAAAGAAAAAAAAGAATGGAAGAGAGAAAGAGAGGGAGAGAGAATGGGACTCTTGTTTTATTGCTCAGGCTAGAATACAGTCTAAAAATGGGTATTAAAAACCTCTTTTATGCCAATAGTTGTGTTTAACAATGGAGATAGGAAGGAATAGGGGATGAAAATAACAAATAAGCAGCCAACCAATATTTTATTTAAACCTGTGAAATGCTATGCAATTGCTGGGGAGTGATTTACTTCCAATTATGTGGTCACTTTTAAAATAGGTATAAGGTGATGTTGAGAAAAATGTATGTTTTGTGGATTTGTGGGAGGAGAGTTCTGTAAATATTTGTTAAGTCTAGTTGTTCCAGGTCTGAGTTCAAGTCCTGGATATCCTTGTTGATTTTCTATCTCGTTGATCT
>PVKP010037544.1:0-21564 GCA_004027715.1 Plecturocebus donacophilus | reverse complement strand
ACTCCCCGCCCGGCAACCGGGACTAACCAATCATCACCCGCCTCCTCTGCTCTCCCACCGCCCCAGGCCCTCTGCCCCTATAAAGCCGACTGAACAAAGAAAGCGTGCGCGATTTCTCCCTGCCCGCCTGAGTCGCCCGGAGATCCCAATAAAGTCGGTACCGGCCACCACGCGTCCTGCCTCGTGACTCCTGGGTGCCTGCCTCCGCGGGTTGGGGTCCCACAACCGGGGGTCGCACACAGCACATAAAATATTTGTAGCAAGCAGCCATTTGATCCCTCTCACATAATTAGTATGGAGACAGGCAAGAGGCAGGGGCGTAAGAAGTTCCAGTTTATGAGATCATCAAGTAAGTCGTATTTCCTTCATTTTATTTCTCTGCCACCATTTTCAAGAGTATTGTCACCTGCATGAGCAAACCTGGTTCACCACCATATCTTTGCAACAGGAAAAGGAAGGGGAGGATCATGTGCATAATGTTTTAAGGCCAAGATCCACAACCGAAAACAAGGCTTTATTAACTTTTGCCTTTAAGAACCTGCAGTGTTGAGCCTCTTTTATTCCTATGATTATTACCTTTAGTATGTAGTTTTTTTTAGTGATTACTCTAGAAGTTTATGCATTTTATTGACTACTTCAAAGAAACAATCTATATTGTATCATTTTTCAAGCCTACAGAAATGTATAAGGCCTATGATTTTGACACATTATTTTTAAGGTTATGAGCATGTAAAATCCTGTCGATACATGTAAGACTATGTATAAATGCCACTAGATAGCTTATTTTGAAGAGATATTGTCTAGATATTTGTCCAGAGTAGATTGGTTGCAGTTTCTTGGGTGGGTTTCTCAATATATTGCCTCAATTCTTTAAAGTATGTAAAAATTCAAATACTGTTTAACCTCACACAGTCCTTTGTTTATAGCTTGTTGAATATTTCTTTTTTTTTTTTTTGAGACGGAGTCTCACTCTGTCACCCAGGCTGGAGTGCAATGGCGTGATCTTATTGCAACCTCCACCTCCCAGGTTCAAGCGATTCTCTTGCCTCAGCCTCCAGAGTAGCTAGGATTACAGGCACGTGCCACCGCGCCCAGCTAATTTTTGTATTTTTAGTAGAGACGGGGTTTCAACATCTTGGCGAGGATGGTCTTGAACTCTTGACCTCGTGATCCACCTGCCTCAGCCTCTGAAAGTGCTGGGATTACAGGCATGAGCCACCTCCCCGGCCCAGGTTGTTGAATATTTCTAAAGGGAAGAACTGAAGCCAAAGATGAGAGATGATGTGTTGTATGATGCAGTGAGCTTGAGCCTGCTTCCAACAGTCCTGGCTTTGAGTTTCAGTTCTGTCTGTTTCTAACTATATGTTCAAGGACAGGTTATGTAGCTTTCTGAGCCCATTTCCTCATATGAGAAAAAGCAACACTTTTTCCTCCTCCTCCTCTCCTCCCCTTCCACCCACCCTATTGTTGTGAGAATTAAGAAGATAATTGATGTAAAGTGCTTGACCCAAGTGCACAACACAGAGTGATTATCATTGGATTCTTGGTATTAGGGAACCTCTAAGGAAGGCTTGAATAATTTTTTATCTTCCTTGTCTGGATAAAGTACAGTCCTTGAAACTGAAAAACCTTTGGATCAGAAATCTGAACTTGGTGCTTTCTTTCCTGAGGTGTCAGGAAAGATGAAAATAAAAATAGGAATTATTTCTACAAATTAGAAGGCTTAAGGAAGATGGTTCATGCCAAATCATCAGCAGGTATGAAATCCTGACTTCTATCACACCTACTGTTTGTTGTAAATTCCCTCTTGTAAGGCCGGTTGCCTCGCCAGGAGGCCAGACACACCCACCTCTGCACTCAGCACCCACCTCTGCACGCACCTGGCCCTGCACACAGCACCTACCTCTGAGCACATGTTCCCCTGGAAGGATCCAGCTGATGTCACCCTAGCTGGATCTTGTTAGGAAAAACCCACCCAACAATCTACCCACCAATAGCAGCCCGCCCCGTCTCCATCCAATTAGAGCACCCGGCCACGCCTCCTTCCCTAAAGCTATAAAAACCCCCGCGCCCCAGGAAGTCAGCGCGACTTCTCCGGGCCCCTTTCCCGGACCGTGGACCCTCGTCTGGGAGCTGAATCAACTGGAATTTAATTTTTCTTATACTGGCCTCAGTTTCCTCATTTTAAACTAGGCAAGAACCCTTACACCTCTCACTGATGCCCACTCAGTTTTTACATACACCACTCACTGTCAATCACCCGCAACTGGGCAGGGTCGCTAAGGGAAGCAGGAGGTCACGCCCGTGATGGTCACTGCTGTGGCCCCAGGAGAGTCTCTGCCGCATGACTCTTGCCCACTCTCCTCTGATAACCCTTCTCATCTTCAGGGGATGTCATTGTGTCAATTAACGTCCAACCGCTGCTAGGAGTAATTTCATTTTTGTAGGAGCTGGACAGCCTTGAAGATGGTGAAGTAGCCTAATTTCAATCTTTCTGGACTGAATTTCGGTTGATATATGGTCATTTTGGTCACTTTTCATTTTATTTCTTCCTTTCTGTATCTTTCCTGACAGTTTTGTTGGCATGGGGTTTAATCATTAAATTCAAGTGCCAGTAAAAGGCTGTTTGAACAAAGGCTTTGGCTCTTTACTGAGAATATCATCATTCTTTCCTTTCTTTTCTTTCCCTCTTCCTCCCCTTACCTTCTTGTCTACCCTTATCCTTTTCTTTCCTCCTCACTCCCTTCTTTCTTCAAACACACATAGGGTACTTTCTAAGATGCCAAATTGCATATTGAATATCGGGAGTGTAGTCTTCTATGTAAGAGACACTTTTTGCCCTTCAGTTCATAGCTTTAGAGAGGAGAAAAAGGTAAAAAATAAATATTCATTGCCAATTGAAACTTAATCCTGTGTAGTAAACCACTGGCCTTCAACAACTATGTCTTTTCACGTTTGCAGGTCTGTGAGAATATTCTAACTTGGAATGTTGTAGGGCAAGAATACGCTAGGGCTGAACTCAGCTGGTCACCCCTGCTCTACATGACCAATAAGTTTGGTTTGGCTCCAGGCTGAGAGCTTGCTTCATGTCTGTTCCCTGTGGACTCATTTTGCAGCCAGGCTAGAGGTCAGCAGCCCCTCAGGGCATTCTCTTCTCATAATGGATCATAGGAGGAGCACAGGAGGGCAAGCCCGATCTTGCAAGCACATTTAAGCCTCTGCTTATATCATCGCTTACGACCTACCATTGGCCAAAGTACATCACCACATGGCCAAGCCCAGCCTCAGTGGGGCAGAAATTTATACCCTACTCTCCAACAGTGGGAGGGCAAGTGAGTGGATATTTGCTGAACACTGTTTCCGAAAAGCACAGTAGTGATCAGCAAAGGGATAGGTGTACCACAAAGCAATATGAGGTGCAAAGGTAAAGCACCTAAAACAGCATAATCAGGAAGACATCCTGGAGGAGGCAAACCTTCAGCTCTCAAGAAGTGACCTGGTTGAAGGTATAGGAGTGTGTGTTCAAGGCAGAAGGAGTTGTCCATTTAAATGTATAATAGAGGTCACAGAACCCATTTTGGTAGCTAGTGTCTTGAGCTGGTGTTTTGAGCACCTATGGAGTCATCAAAAATGTGAAGGAAAGGGGGAGTTGAGAAATACTTTGAGGTCTCTGTTGTTACTATAATTGCTCTAATAATTATTTACTGCTTCTATTTGTCTTATGAGAACTGAGTGAGATGTCAGTGAATTGAAGATGGACAAAAAAAGTAACAAAGTAAATTTTGCCAAACAGTAGACTCAGAAACTGATACAATTCAGTGGTGTGATCCTTGATTGGGTCATTAAAGGATATGAACCCTCAGGAAGGAAAGCAGTGATTACCCGGAAGCATCACAGAAGACTGACTCTGCTTCTTTTCTAGGAGAGTTATTTGGTATGGGTGAAAGGACTAAGGTTTTGGAGGCAGACCAGGGTCTGCATTGCAGGTACAACACATACTAGTTCTGTGACTCTGAATAAATTCTTTGCCACTGCTCAGCAGCTGTTAATTTGACCACTCTGGGACTCAGCTTCATCCTGTACAAAATAGGAAAAAATGTACTCAGTGAGGTTTTCATGAAAGTTAAGTAAGTTAATGAATGTAAAGTGTCCTAGCTCAGGGTTTTCATCTCTCAATAGACATGTTAAGTGTTTTACATGGATTAACTCATTTATTTCTACATTCCTTCTCATAACAGTGCCTTCCCTCTGTGTTTTATTCCTTTTAGATAACTTAAGCAGCTGAACTTCTTCACACACACAGGCCCTTAGCTTGGCTGGGGGTGGCTTCACCCACCTTGGGGCTCTCCCTCACCCTGATGCACAACAGAGTCAAGTCTCAATAGTTTCCCAGTTTCTCACTGTAGTTTAGCTCCATGCACCCCTCCAGAAGATACCTCACTGGCTCTTTCTCCACAATGTGTTTACTGTAGATCGCCATGTATTACCTCATGAAAAAGAAAGAAATATGCAAATATGGGGTCTTGACAGTTTCCAGAATCTCCCAGACTTCTCAGCTATTATGCATGAGAAGCCTTTCTGAGACAGTCATAGAAGTCCCTTTGGGTTCATACTTCTAACATTATCTTTTCCTTGAATGTGAGGCTCTACAATCCCCTCTTTCATGAGGATACAGAAACAACTCCTCTCAGCATTTAAAAGCCTGAGAATAAGTGTCCCTTTCACTAAGCTAGGGGAATTACATTTCCCCTGGTGTAATGGAAATATAATTATCATTGGAATTATTTGAATTTAGATTCACATCTAAGCTGTGCTACTTAAAAGTTATGCAAAAAAAGACCTCTCTGCATCTCAGTAGTCTCATTTGTAAAAGAACAATTAACGCCTACCTCATAGGATTGCAGAGAAGCTTGGATTCATTAATTAACAAACCTAAACTGTGCAGCATAAGCCCCATTCTCCTGCTACCTCAGTTTCTACCTTCAGAGGCAGGGGCCACTAACATCCCTGATCTTTTTGTGGCTATCCTGGCTTGACCATCTAACAGCTTCAGATTACCAGTCAGAAACATCTGGAATTAGTTTTAATGCTTTGGACCCAGTATCCAGGGTGCCCTGATCTGTACAGTGAGGATGATGATAATTTTACCATATTTTTTATAAATATCTAGTAAAATACAAGACAACAAGTACAGTGTATATAGTAGGCACTTTGTGTTATTATCACTAATAGCATCACACTACCATTTATTATATAAGAACTTTTACTAAAAGTGAGATCCTGGACTTTGCTGAACTATTTCCATCCATTAATTCATCAGTATTTAGAGAATTTCTGCTATATGCGAGGCACTATTCTGGACTCTAAGATGATGTTTTCTCTAGCAGTGAACACAACAGACAAGGCCTCCGTTCTCATGGATCTCATGACAAGAAAACGCAATGAACAACCTCTTAACAATATTTTTAACTGGAAAAATTACGCCTCTTTTAAATTAAAAACTAGCTTGGAGAGGAGAGGAGGAGATTCAGGTGCCTAGGCCCTGCCCTGGATACTCCTGGCATTTTCTCTCATTCTGCCAATGAGGAAAAATCATGAGGCCAATGCCCCCAATATTTTTTACATCTTTTAGATTGGTGCAAAAATAATTGTGGTTTTTGCCATTAAAAGTAAATGCAAAAACAGCAATTACTTTTGCATCAAACTAATAACTTGGCCAAATTATCTTCCTGGATCTGACCACAGAAGTCTTCCTCCGTTCTGCTCACCCTGTCTCTCAGGATTCCCTCCTGGCCTCAGAAATTCCTCTGGGCTGCTTCAGAATGGAGGAATAGCTGAGTCTCTAAGGAGTGTCTTGCTTCCCTCTGTGCACAAATGAACACTGCTGGGTTATCTCTCAGAAGGAACATCAGCTCCTCAGTGAAGGGCGATTTCAGCTAAGTGCATCTTATTTAAGGGTTTAAGAATGGCAGTTTAAGCAAATGCAGGAGGAGAAATGTATGTGAAAACTATCCATTGAAAGCCTGTGGCTAAATATATCAACTGCTGAGAGACTGGTTCCAGGTAATAGTGCTTAATGACCATTCTCCAGTAACGGTAACATCCAGGGAAGGGGCAAATGGCTTCGGGTTTGATTTATTCTCATTGCTTTTCTTTATAGATCAGTTTGATACTAGATGTTATAAGGTTAATTCTGGATGATTAAGTCCTCCATATTGGGATATTTGATTTTGTTCCCCTTTCTGTCTACCCCATTGATTTCCAATATTGTAGTTTCTGAAATGGAGGTAAAAAGACTTCAGTAAGGGCTCATGGAGCAAAGCCTGGCTCCACCATGGCCGCCCAGTCTCCCACCCAAATAGCCTCCCTAGGCAGGGAAAATAATGTGTGGGCAGCTGTGGAAACCTTCTGCTGTTCTGGACAGGGGCTGCTTGCCCTGGGTATACCCAAGCAGGTCCAGGCAGCAATGAATAAGAATAGGAATTTCCAAGTGAGTTCTATTTGGGTTTGAATTCCAGCGTTGCCATTTACTTGAGGATTGACCTTGGCAGGTCATGTACCGTGGGATTCAGTTTCTTTATCAGTAAGTATAAAAGCACCTGCTCCTTCGGTGCCCGCATCCCATTCCTCTTTTTCTGGTACTGGCACCCCGACCCTCTTCAGTGTGCCATGATGGTTCACACCTGCAGCCTTCTGCACATGCTTTCCCTTTGCCGTTCTCTAGACACTCCAAACCTTCCCACCCCACACTCCTGTCACTGGCTCCCCCTGCAGCCGACTCCTATTCAGTGCCAGGATCCTGCCTCCTTCAGGAACCGCCTCTCCTCGACTGGACCATACATTCTATGAGGAAGGAACAACATCACCCCGCATGGAGCCCAACAGGATGCAGATCCATACTCATTGTTTCTGAAAGAGCAAGATTAATGGAAAATTCTGGAATATGACAGTAGGTTGTGTGTGTATGCACACATGTGCAGACATTTGAATTCCATCCCAAGATTCTGGCAATAACACGGATGTGCATACCCTCTTCTCAGCTTGGCCTGGCTTCTCACCTCCTTCCCACTGCTCTTTCTTCACTAACACTCTATTCCAGGTACCTTTCTTCTCTAGCTTGCTCCTGGTTCTCAGCTGGGACTCCTGCCCTCCTTTCCCTCTGCTTTCTTACCCTAGTGGGTTGTGATGTGTACACTGGAAACTTCAAGTACTCCCTTCAACCCTATTCTAAAAATCCTAGAGCTGGAGCTCATCAAATAATAGCAACAGCTAACACTTAATTGGTCTCTGGCTATGTTCCAGGCACTTTCAAATGTGTATACCCTCCTTGAATCTTCACACAACCCTCAATGTTAGGTAGTATTGCTACCTTTATATCCCCAGTTAATAGACTCTGACTCTAAAGCCGGAAGAGTTTAAGAATCTTGCCAAAGCTCAAGAAGCTAGCAAGTGCTGTGGCGAGGATTCCACGTGGTTCCTTAATGCTCTGTACTATCTTTTGGCCAAAAGAATGGACACCTTGCCCCCTTCTTCCACCATCCACAATCTCTCATCTTGTTCCTTGCAATTTCCAAAGAGCTTAGGTTTGACACTCATACCTTCAATGCCTTTTCTGGCTCTATTTTCCTCCAGCTCAGTTCCGCTGTTAGATACTTGAAAATATCTCTACAGTATCCGACCCTGAGCTGTGATTCAGACTAGGGGAATCCCAATCTGGTTTTTGGCTTCTGCTTAGAACTTGTCTGCCTGCTTCGGTGTAACCCCGGCAGCCATTCAACTCAAGGTCACGGCTACTTCTGTCACAGGTTCACCTATCTGACCCTTTGGATACCAAATCCGCCTGCTTACACTTATTATACGGCCATTCCACCCCTTAGGATTGGAAGTATCTGTCTATGGCTCCTATGCCCCTAACTCCATCTGGATTCCCTGGATAGGCACCCTTTTCCCTGCCAGGCCTCTTAAGCAGACATCACAGACTCTGAGTCTTATTATAAAAAGAGCAATTATTATAGAAGTAAGAGATTACCATCTGCCATTTACATATATTAACTCATTTAACCCTCCCACTGGCATTCTGTGAGATGGAGGTAGTGTAATTCTGTATTAAAAGTGATGGGGCTGAGATTCAGAGAAGTAAAAAAACGGCATGTTTCGTGTGGTAGAGGCTGGTGTAGATGCTGACTCATAAGACTCCCAAGTCTGTGCTCTGTGCTCCCACCGTCTGAACCTAAACAGACCCCTGCACTGGGGCTGGGGCTCCCCTGCCCCTCCTGACCTTCCTGCTGACTCCTCGACTCCGGCTAGCATCGTCCCTCCTCTGATGTCATCTTCTCTGTTCTGTGACCATACCCTTCCATCTTCAAGGACATAGTCTGAGGCTTCTTCTTCCAAATTCTACTGCTAAAGTGTCTCTCATCTCTGTGAGGGACAAGCCAGAAATGACAGAGTGACAAAGGAAGGGAAGTGGCTGTTATTCCAGAAACTCCTGGAGGTTTAGGCATTGCCTGTGCCCTTTGCCATCTTGTCACTGGTTTCTTCTCTGGCCTGGACATTGGAAGCTCACCAGGGCTTGAGTCCCTTTGGTTTGGGAATCACCACACTCCTCCCTCTTCTCAATACTGCCCTCCCTTACACTATGGGCAGATGACACCCCATTCTCAATCATTCAGCATATTCAGTTGGCAGTAAAATGTCTTTGAGGTTTCTAGAGTTCCTCCTTTGTGCCTTAGCTCTTAGTAGGTTGTTCTTAGCAGAGCTGGAAAGAACCAAGTAAGAACAGGCAATCACAAAGCCACATGGTAAGGGGTCAGATAGACCTGAGTTCAGATTTGAGCTCCTTCATTTACTCACAACACATCCCTTAAGGAACTTAATCTATTTATCTAAGCCTCAGTTTCTACATCCTGTTCAGAGTGGGGAAGACAGAGCATGGAGATAGTACTTACCTTGTAGGGTAGTTGTAATACCGTGCATACAAAAGCACTCATCTCAGTAACGGACACATAAAAATGGGTCAGTAATAATAGCAATAAACTATTGTGAAGATGATAGTGGTTATGGTGATGGTGGTACTGATGGTGTTGGCAGTGACAGTGGAGGTGGTGATGGTGGTGATGATGGTGGTGGCGATGACGGTTGGTGGCGGTGATGGTGGTGGTTGCGTGGTGACAGTGATTATGATAATGATGGTGGCAATGGTGGCAGTGGTGGCGGTGAACACAGACAGAATCACAGAGCACTCTGGAAATGGTATGGAGTTGGGAGTGAGAGGAAGATGCTTAGTGGGAGTTCCCAGAAGAAATGAGTCCTAAAGTGAGTTTTCAAAATAAGAACAAGCAAAAGAGTTGAAGCAGAAAGTTGGGTCAAAAGTAAAAGGGTTTTCTAGGCAGGGGAAGATACTTTGCAAAAGGCAAAAAGGTAAAGAAACCATGTAAAAGGCAACCCAGCCACCCCCAAAAGCTCTGAAGCAGGCTGGATATCTTGCAGAACTGAAATCCTCTTCCAACTTCTGAATCAGATTCGACTCTTGCCTCTCATACTCCCGGGTTTCTATTTCCAGCCCCTGGAATCATTTAGAAGATATCACGCCCTTTTTCTGGAATTAATTTCTGCTATCTGGGATTAATTTTTGCTATCTGGAGCAAGGGTGCCTTGTGGCTCAGCCCCCCAGAGCTAAGGGCCAGGCTGAATATGCCTGGACTCAAATGGGCTGGAGAAGGAGAAGCACCCATAGGAGAGGCAGCTGCTTGGATGTCAGGGGTCCCTTGGAACAAAGCTGCCTCCTTTGACTGAGGTGCCAGATTTCAGGACTCAGGGGTCCAGTGTGCAGAGGCTGGGCTCCCACATAGTCAGGGACTCTTGCAGCGGTCACATGTCTTGTCCACATGAACTGCTGGGGCGCCTCCTCTCTGCACCTGCATGTCCTGGGACCCAAGGCTGCTGCACCTTCAACAGCTCCATCTCCATGTGGTCGTGCACAAAGTCAGGGTGCAGGCAGTGCTTGCAGCACTGCAGGTTGTTGGTGGCGATGGAGAAGGGTGTCCAGGGCGCGTTCCAGCCATTGCTTCTGGGCCAGCAGCAGGTCTGACTCTGGGCCAGCCCGCCACCTTGCACTGCAGCTCCAACCTCCAGCCGCAGAGTCCTGCAGGTGCTCACTCACCCTGGCGTGGGGTCCTGCACCACACCTGTGCCTGGGTCTTGGCTGCCAGTTGCTGGCTCTCGGGCCACTACCACTCTGACTGCCGGCAGTCTGTAAAGGCCTGATGGTAGCAGGCATAGCATTTCTGGAACCGCTTGTCCAGCAGGTGCTTGGCTGAGCCAGCAGTGGCTAGGCCTGAGGAGTGCAGTCATCTGTGTTGCAGGCCACGTCATCCACCTTGCAGGAGCGGCACAGTCTGCAGGGTCAGGTGCACAGTCAGGAGCATGTCCATCTACACCGCAGTGCCAGCTGCCCATCAGGGCTGGGGCAGTGAGGGGTGTGGTCAGCCGCATGCAATCAATGGGGCAGCTCCAGTCTCTCCCACCCAGAGAAGGACATGGCTCCCAGTTGCCTGGGTGACACTATACACACCACGGGCCTTTTGTCGCTGGGAAATGGGAATTCCTCCCCTGGTGGCTGGAGGAGGGGCATTCAAAGTGGGCAAAACTGCCCTATTAAAGTACAAGGCAGGCCCAGTCACACCCTCCCTGCGCCTGCCATGGCCCAAGCAGCAGTTGTCAAGGGTTACCTCCACCTGGAGGATCTTAAGGCGCTCTCTCCCCTTCCTTGGTTCATCCGTTTGCTGTTCCAGGTTTGAACTCTGATCCAGTCCTCTGAGGAGCTCCGGGCTCAGCATGAGCCGTACAGAAGAGGCTCTGCCTACCTGCACCCCCGTTAGTGCAGACGGGCGGTGGCTTTTGGGCAGGCCTCAGCGTGGGTGTTGGAGGTACTGACTGGGACAGTGTTACTCTCTATCTAAATCCTACCACAGGGTGGCTGCTCTCCCTGCCCTAGTGGCCCCAGCCCAGCCTTCAGAACCTGGGGGTGAGGTCAGGAAAGTCCTGGAGGCTCCCATACTCCCTTCCACACTCTGCATGCATTCCCCCAGGAATGCGGTGCTCCTCCTTCAGGGCAGACCTGAGGGACACCCCAGTCTGCTCCCACCTTCATGATCTGCCAGCCAGAGAGTGGGGCCCTCAGGTCACATGTGTTTTGCTGGGTCTCAGCCTCACAGACCCCAGGGTGCTGGCAACCCACTGAGCCCCAGGTGAGTGGGGGTTCATGAGAGTTCCTTGGTCAGAGTCCGGTGATGGGGAGGGCAGGGCTGAGGTCACCCAGGCAGTTGGCAGCCTCCAGGAGGTAGGGGGCTCTGTGATGGCTGTCCCTGTGACAGGGATGATTGGAGGGACAGGGGACTGCTCAGGGGCTGAGGGGCAGGCGTGAGACCATAGAAGGGGACCTTGAACACTGGGTGGCCCCACGGAGGTTTTGGTTTTTTGGCATAACTTAGTTGCCCTGGAGAATGGGGAAGCCTTGGAGTTAATTCAGCTGCGGACTGAGGAGCAGCAGATAAGAATAAGGGCTCTTGGACTAGACCCCAAAGGTCCTACAGGAGGAAGGAAGAAAGGAGTGCTGCCCTGGTCAGCTGCCTCTGGGACTCAGCCCAGTGGGATGAAAGCTGACGGCTGTAGCAGCCGATAGAGAATGGCACCTGTGTGAACCAGGTCATGGTGGACTCCTTTGTACCCGCTACCCTTTGCCAGTCTGTAGGACCAGACACCATACGTGCAGCTGCTGCTGGCTGCAGGGGCCCAGGTGAGTGGCCCTTCTGGACAGAACCCCCAGACTCACTGAAGCCACCAGAATGGAGGAGATTGGCTCAGGAGCACTCTAGGGGGAGGGAAAGAAGTGAAGGGTGGTCAGCCTTCTGTGAATGCAAGCTCACAGCCTTACCAGAGCCCACTGAGGGGACCTCACAGGAAAGGCAGAAGGGGACACAACAGGGTGTGCTTGGAGCTGAGGGACGAGCGACTACGCCTTGTCCCCTGCACACGGGGAGCACGAAGGCCAGGGCTAGGAAGTGCAGTGCTTGGCTGTCAGGAGCTCATGGGGGCTGAAGAGAAGGCAGTCTGAGCGAAATGGTGGTGGGAGCGCCAGCCCTGCAGTGCCCGAGGCCAGCAGGCCAGCGCCTGATAGACACAGGCTCCCGGGAGTGGCTGGGCTTGGGTGCAGAACTGCCACTTGAGCCCATGAGAAAGGTACAGGTTCTAGCATGCCTGAGAGGGACACTGGAAAACCAGCTGTCTGAGCAAAGGAGCAAAACCAGCGTTCTGCTTTGCAGCTTTCCCTGGTGAAAATCCTCACTCCCCGGCTGGTTTTCAGCTGCGAGTGGTTTCCATCCAGCAGAATTACTGGCTATTTAGCAGCTGGCTCTGCTGAGCAGCAAATACAGGCCCTGTTGTACACTCCTGAGCAATTTACAGGGGATGGGGCCCAGTCTCAGAGTTCAGGGGGTGGAGAGGAAGGGAAGATGGTGGGTGTACTGTTTACTCTTCCCAAAAGCTTGGAATGGAACGAGTACCAGCGTGTACCCACATAGAAGCCGAATTTGTACAAATTCTAAGTAGAATTTGCCAATTTGAGGGGTTGCCTTTCTCCTGGCCACTCTCTCTCAAATGGAATGGCTTCTATACTCAGGAAGCTATGTGGGGAGCTGAGCCACCAGGCACCCCCGCCCCAAGGATGCTCCTGGCTGGAACAGTTGCTCCCGAGGTAGAAACCCAGGTTGGGGCCAGCACTGCAGGTGTGGACAGGTGGGGTGGGCTGGGAGCCACTGCTCTCATTCATCTTACACAGAGCCCTGGCCTCAACCATCTGCACCCCCAGGTCCCCTCCCTTCTGAATGTCCCCTGTTCCTTCCAAATCCACCACAACTTGTCCATGGGGCAGCCCCATAGGATGAGGGAGTTCCCCAGTCCTGACCCCAATGCCAGCTCTGAAGAATCCTGTTACCTGTCAGAACCTGGGACCTTCCTGTGAAAGCACTCAAGGCCTGTGGACATTCATGAAAGACGTGGAGTGGGGGCAGCTGGGCCAGGAACCTCAGGGAGCCCCCTTGTTGCACCCCCAAACTGAGGCCAGAACCTTTAGTTCCTCCCTCCCCCTCATGCCTTCCCTCCTCTCTGCCCTCCCTTCCTCTGGGCCCCTTCCCTGCGCCCTCTCAGTGCTTCAAGAACTCCTCAGCTGCTGTGCAAACCCCTCTACCCTGAGCCAAGGGCGCCTGCCCAGTGATGGAAACACTGACAGTGCAGGAACAGAGGCAAACTAACGGGACAGAGGGGTGCAGGACTTGGGCCTGGCACACAGGAGGTAGCCTGTGGTGGAGACAGAGACCCCAGTCACAGGGAAGAGAGGGCTGCTCCTATACACAGAAAATGAAACTGTCCAGGCAGTGAAAAGAAATGCAGGGGTAAGGATGGCCTCTCAGCACAGAGCCCCACGGGGCAGCTGGGATAGGCATCTGGGCCCCCAAGGTTTGGGGTCCTCAGGGGCTGTCCAGGGACCAGGGGCAGTCTGACATCCCTCAGTGCATTGGGTGAGCAGCAGTGATGACTCCGAGAAGTGCGTGGCCCACTGCACCTACTACCCCACCATCCTACAGCTGGCCGGCTACCAGCAAGTGGCTGGCACTGTGCAGGCACCATCCTGTGCTTCCTGTCCCTCATCCTACAAATAAAGAGCATGTTAGCTTTCTGCATGGGGCATGTGTGACAGGTGGGGCCTCTAGTTGCCATCTGTCTGGGTTGGTGTCTTGGTTCCTTGTGGCTAGCTTTGTCCATGAACTCAACGTCCCAACCATGAAGACACAGGGTCAGAGCCGAGGACAAAGAGTCCCTGTGTCTCAGAGCACAGGACAAGCCCAGGTGGGGACTGGGGCTCCACAGCACAGCTCAGCTGGACCATCCAGCTCCCTGTCCCTGCTCCCTCACCAGTGTTGGCTCCTTTGTCCCTTCACCAGAGTCTTGAGGCCTTGAGACATCCTTTGGGACCGCTGTATTGCCTCACTTCCGCTCCCTGCACCTCCAGGTCCCCCACCTCGGCTGGCAGTACCCCTCAGGACAGGGCACTCAGCCCACCCGAAGCTCCTCCCTGGACATACCTGCTGGGGCAACCCCCAGACAGCGCCTCACTCAGTGCCCCTTTTGGCGGCCCCTTTTCGTCCCCAGCATCAGTGCCCACCCCCAGCCCAGCCCAGTATTCAGTGCCAGGACCCCCGAGGCTCAGATTGGGCAGGGGTACGTAGAGCTCCCACAGCACTCTGCAGGATAGGACCCGCCCAGAGAACAAGTGAGTGGGAGTCCCATTTCCAAGACCTGGGCTCACAGGGCTCCTGTACCAGCCTGGAAGGAATGGGGTGGTAACAGGTACCAGCCCATCCTCCCACAGGGTAGGGGGTGGGCAGGCGGCACCCAAGCTCTCTGGTCTCTTATAAGGACACTAATCCTACTGGGTCAGGGCCCATCCTTATGACCTCACTTAACTTTCACCATCTCCTTATAGGCCTTGTCCCCAAATGCAGTCAGGTTGGGCATTAGAGCTTCAGCATCTAATATTGGGGGGACACAATTCAGTCCAGAGTCCTCTCCTTCCTCAGGACTCCAACTACATCATGCACGGAACTCAGCTGTGGCCTGTTTCACACAGTGCTCCTCGTACGGTCGTGTGTTACTCAACAGCTGGGATACATTCTCAGAAATGAATCATTAGGTGATTTCATTGTTGTGAGAACATCATAGAGTGTACGTAGACAAACCTAGATGGTGTAGCCTACTGCACACCTAGGCCACATGGTACAGCAGATTGGCCCTCAGCTACAGATCTGTACCGGATTTGTGCATCTAAACACAGAAAAGCTACAGGAAAAATATGACGTTAGAATCTTATGGGACCACTGTTGTATATGCAGTCTATCACTGACCAAAACATCATTACATGCCGCATGACTATAATATTTATTTTTCTGAATATAAAAGTAACACATATTCCCAGTAGAAAGTAAATCTTACTAACCAATTCTTTGCATCCATCTTTTTTTTTTGCATTTCTAGTTACTTCTCTAGAGCTGACTAGTCAAATGATTGGATCAAAGTGCATGGGCAGTTGAGGCTCTTGCTGCGTAATGATAAATTGCCTTCCGAAAGGTTGTGCCAGTTTGCATTCTCACGAGTAGTTTGGGAATGCCAGTTGCACACCTCCTTATATTTTAATACTTTCCCAAGGTCACCAGAACATGAATATCTGGAGGGCAGGGGCTTGCTGGGGCATCTGGGAGCCCGTATCCAGCTCAATGTGCAGCACGTAGTAGGGATTTGTGTTATATGAATGAAGATGTTTTTTATTAACTTTTTGGAAACAGTCTTAAAATTAGAGAGAAGTTCCAAGTTTTACACAAAGAACATTTTCCCCCAGAAACATTTGGGAGTAAATTGCTGACATGATGCCATCACCCAAGATTACTTTGGTGAGTGTTCCTAAGGTCAGGACACTCTTAACTACAATGCAGCTTTCATAATCAGAAAGTTAACTTGAATACATTCTGTTAGGTAATACATTCTATCATGTGATCCTCAGATTCTTTTTAAGTGTTATTACTTGTCTGTAACGTCCTTTACAGCAAAAGGATCTCAGTCAAATCCATGGATTGCATTTAGTTGTCATGTCTCTTAGACTCTTGCAGTCTGGAACAGCTCCTCAGTCTTTCCTTGACCTTCATGACCTTTAATCTTTTGAAGAACAAAGTCCAGTGATGTAGAAATTTCCTCAATTGGGTTTCTCTGATGTTTATTATTAGACTTAGACCCTATGCTTTTTCATGAGTATCCTGTAATCTCTTTGCATCTTACCATGGGACCTATAATTTTGATTTGTTTTGTTATTGATTTTGGCCTTGATCACCAGTGGTAGCGTTTGCTGGACTTCTCTTCCGTCATGTTATTTTTTCATCTTGCAATTGATTTGTATTTTGTGAGGAGGAAATTTGAGACTATGGGAATATATGTGTTCTTCACTAAACTTTCAATTTACTCATTTACTTAAATTGATATGGATTCATAGTTTATTTCATTCGGTGGGTTATAATTTGTTAATTTTTTTAAAATCAACTTTTCTTTTTAGAAATGTTTTACTTTTACAATTTCAGACTTAGAGAAAAATTATAAGAATTGTTCAAAGAATACTTGGATATAATTCCTCAAATGTTAATACTTCATCACATTTACTTTCTACATTCTCCTCCTCCTTTTCTCTTTCTAGATAAATACAAATACAGGTACATAATATGGATTTTTTTGTGAACATTTTGTAAGTTTTGGACCTGATGCTTCTTTACTTTTAATACTTTAGTGTTTCCTAAAAATAATTATCTTACATAATTGCACTATAATTAATCAGGAAATTAAAATTTGTCTAATATTAATACCTAATCTACAGACCTTATTCAGATTGTGCCAATTGTCTCCCTAATATCCTTTGTAGCCAAAGTAAATCAAAGATGAGGGATTCACAATCCATGATGTTGTGTGTACAGCTGTCCTGTTTCTTTAGTCTCTTAATTTGCAATAGTTCCTCAGTCTTTCTGATTTTCATGGAATTTATGTTTACATGTTTTTGTTTTGTTTTGTTTTGGGGGCTTTTTTGAGACAGAGCCTCATTGTTGAACATGAAAATATATTGTTTATCTCATTTGCATATATACATATATGTTGTAAATTCTTTGCAAGTATGTGTGTTTTTTCGATTCCTTTTCTTATATATGGGGTGTCTTAATTTTAATTTGCTAAACAAACCTTCAAAATGCTTGCTTGTGAAGTCCTTAGGAAGGTCTTTGTCAACGTAAAAATGTATCTGTATGAATAAGCATTTGTGTTTTCTTCTGGTAGTTTTCTCATTTTGTATATTCAAAACTTTTAATCTATATTCCATTAGGAACCTGTTTTGTGACATAAAAATCTAGCTAGTTTTTTCCAAACAGCAGGCATTCCATTTATGAATAATTCATCTTTTTCTAGTAATATGAAATGTCACAATTATCAAGTTCTAAATTCTTTCATATATATGGGTGCTTCTGGATTTTCTATTTTGTTCCATTCATTTACATCTTTCAGCTGTTAGTAAGTGATTTGTAGAAATTAAAAGCACATTTTGATATCTAGGAAGGCAAGTCATTTTTCATTGCATGACAAAAAAAATTTTAATGTCACCATAACGATAAAAGCCTGTGTAATTTTTAAATGTTAAAACTTTGATATTTTTATTTGGTTTAGGCAAAATTGATAAACACAGAAGGCACTAACATCTTGAGAACATTTTTCATATTCAAGAACACGAACCATCTTCCCACTTAATGGTTCATTCTAAGGTTCCTCAGTAAAGTATATATATGTACATGGGGCACATGGATATAAAACATAAAATGGATATTGGATTTTATCCAAAGAATTTTTAGCCCAGTTCTGCTCCATTGCTCTATGTGTCTGTTCTTGCACCAGTACCATGCTGTTTTGGTTACTGTAACCCAGTAGTATAGTTTGAAGTTGAGTAATGTGATGCTTCCACCTTTGTTCTTTTTGCTTAGGATGATCTTGGCTATTTGGGCTCTTTTTTGGTTCCATTTGGATTTTAAGTAAGTTTTTTCTAGTTCTGTGAAGAATGTCTTTGGAAGTTTGATAGTATAGTATTGAATCTGTAAACTGCTTTGGGCACTATGACCAATTTTAATAATACTGATTCTTCCTATCCAGGAGCATGGAATGTTTTTTCATTTGTTTGTGTCATCTCTGATTTCTGTGTGCAGTGTTTTGTAATTCTCAGTGTAATTATACTCCCTGGTTAGCTGTATTCCTAGGTATTTTATTTGTGTGTGGCTATTATGAATGTGATTGTATTCCAGGTTTGGAACTCAGCTTGAACACTTTTGGTGTATAGAAATGCTCATGATTTTTGTACATTGATTTTATAGCCAAAAACCCTGCTGAAGTTGTTTATTATATCTAGGAGCTATTGGGGGGATACTATGGAGTTTTCTAGGTATAAAATTACATCATCTGCAAACAGAGATAAATTTGACTCCCTCTTTTCTTATTTGGATGCTTTTTATTCCTTTCTCTTGCCCGATTGCTCTGGCTAGGACTTCCAGTACTATATTGAATAGGAGTGGTGAGAGTGGGTATCCTTGTCTTGTTCCTGTTTTCAAGGGGAATGTGTCCAGCTTTTGCTTGTTCAGCATGACTTTGACTGTGGGTTTGTCATAGACTGCTGTTATTATTTTGAGGTATATTCCTTTAATGCCACTTTGTTGAGGGTTTTTAACATGAAGGGATGCTGAATTTTATCAAAAGACTTTGCCTCTATTGAGATGATTATGTAGTCTTTAATTTTTGTTCTGTTTAGGTAGATGAATCACATTTATTGATTTGCATATATTGAGCCAATCTTGTATCCCAGGAATATAGCCTACTTTATTGTGGTGAATTAGCTTTCTGCTATGTTGCTGGATTCAGTTTGCTAGTATTTTGTTGAGGATGTTTACATCTATGTTTATCAAGGATATTACCCTGAACTTTTCTTTTTTGTTGTGTCTCTGCCAGGTTTGGGCATCAAGATGACACTGGCCTCATAGAGCGAGTTATGGAGGATCCCCTTCTCCTCAATTTTTGGAATAGTTTCAGTAGGAGTGGTACCAGGTCTTCCTTAAATGTTTGGTAGAATTCAGTTGCAAATCAATCTGGTCCTGGGCTTTTGGTAGGCTTTTTATTATTGATCCCATTTCAGAATTCATTATTAGTACGTTTAGGGTTTGAGTTTCTTCCTGGTTCTGTCTTGGGGAGTTGTATATCCCCAGGAATTTACCCATTTCTTTTAGGTTTTCTAGTTTGTGTGCAAAGAAGTATTCACAGTAGCCTGATGGATTTCTGTATTTCTATGGGGTTGATGGTAATGTCCCCTTTCTCATTGCTTATTGTGTCTATTTGGATATTCTCTCGTTTTCCTTAATTTGTTTAGTTAGTGGTCTATATTATCCTTTCAAATAAGCAACTCCTTTTTATTTCATTGATTTTTTGTATGGTTTAATTGATCTTTTCATGTCTCAATTTCATTCATTTCAGCTCCGATTTTCATTTTTTTCTTGTCTTCTGCCAGCTTTGGGGTTGGTTTGCTTTTGTTTCTCTTGTTCCTTCAAGGTGTGATGTTGTTAATTTGAGATCTAACATTTGATGTGAGCATTTAGTATCATAAACTTTTGTCTTAACACTGGTTCAGCTGTGTCCCTAAACTGTATGCTGTCTTCAAGAGACCCATCTCACTTGCAATGACACCATAGGCTCAAAGTAGGGGATGGAGAAAAACATACCAAGCTAATGGAAAATAAAAAAGCAGGATTTGCTAATCCAATTTCGGACTAAAGAGACTTAATTGTTGTACATAATGTTCAATTCAACAAGACGTACCTATCCTATATATGTATGTATCTAGTACAGGAGAACCCAGATTTATAAAACAAGTTCCTAGAGGCCTATGAAGAGACTTAGATAACCATACAATAATAGTGGGAGACTTCAGCAACAATCTGACCATATTAGACACACCACTGAGGCAGAAATCTAACAAAGATATTTGGGAACTGGACTCAATGCATGACCAAATGGGCCTAACAGACATCTACAGAACTCTCCACCCCAAAACAACAGAATATAAATTATTTTCATCTGCACATGGCACATTCTCTAAAAGTGACCACACAATCAGCCATAAAATAATTCTCAGCAAATTCACAAAAACAAAAATCAGGCCAGGCGCGGTGGCTCATTCCTGTAATCCCAGCACTTTGGGAAGCCAAGGCGGGTGAATCATAAAGTCAGGAGATCGAGACCATCCTGGCCAACATTGTGAAACCCCGTCTCTACTAAAAATACAAAAAAAAAAATTAGCTGGGCATGGTGGCGTGTGCCTGTAGTCCCAGCTACTTGGGAGGCTGAGGCAGGAGAATTGACTGAACCCAGGAGGTGGAGATTGCAGTGAGCCAAGATTGTGCCACTGCACTACAGACTGGCAACAGTACAAGACTCCATCTCAAAAAAAAAAAAGTCATGCCAACCACATTCTCAGACCACAGTGCAATAAAAATAGAAATCAATATCAAGAAGCTCACTCAAAATCATACAATTTCATGGAAATGACTTCTGGGTAAACAATGAAATTAGGGCACAAATCAAGAAATTTATTAAAACTAATGAAAACAAAGATGCAACGTTCTAGAACCTCTGGTACACAACAATGCAGTATTAAGAGGAAAATTTACAGTAATAAATGCACACATCAAAAAGTTAGAACGGGGTGGTGGTGGCTGAGGTGGCGACAGCTCCGGGGTTTGCGTCTCGGGGTGTGCCAGCCGCCGCTGCTGCCTGGGCCTGATGTGTACAGATGGCTGGTTAGGATTCTCGACACCATTTTCCGTTTCTGTGACCGGCTGGTGCCCCCTGCCCAGGCCCTCCTGAAGGGCAGCACTCAAACAGCACTCTGTTTTCTGCAGTGGATACTGATGAAATACCAGCCAAAAGACCAAGATTAGATGGCCTTATTCACCAAGTGAAAAACAGTCTCTACAATGCTGCCAGCTTATTTGGATTCCCATTCCAGAAGTTACAAAGCCCATGGTAACTTCTGCTTGCAATGGAACATGGAAAGTGGCCCCTTCAGGAGAGGTTCTAGATCCTGGAACAACATGCTGAAACTGGGTAACAAATCTCCTAATGGAATAAGTGACTATCCAAAGACCAGAGTGACAGTAACCCGAGATCAGCCACGCAGAGTCCTGCCTTCCTTGGGTTTTACTTCGAATTCAGAAGGCTATAATAGAAGACCAGGTGCCCGTCACCAGAGCAGAGTAATCCAGAGAGTTCTTTCATGAGGAAACCTCAGGAATGGGCTGTAACAGGGATGATTTCTGAAGAGAGTGACAAGGGTCTCAGGAGCCCCCTTTGTACTGTGGAGGAGGGTGTTCATAAACAGGAAACAGAGAAGTTCCAAAGGTTATTGGAACGACTTAAATAAAGTGGTCATGGAAACGCTCTCTGTCCTGTTACTTCGAATTATCACAGTTCTCAAAGAACTCAGATGGACACATTAAAGACCAAAGGCTGAGGTGGAAGAGCAAAATCACGGAGTCAAAACAACTCAGTTTGTTCCAAAACAATATAGACTTGTTGAAACAAGGAGACCTCTATGTTCATTGAGAAGTGAAAAGAGGTGTTCAAAGGGGAAAATTTCTGATACAGAAAAGATGGTCAGACTCGGATTGGAAAATGAAAGTAGGAGGGGAAATACTCCATCTCATTATTATTATTTTTATTTTGTTTTATTTTATTTTATTTTTTTTTAATTTTATTTTTTATTGCATTTTAGGTTTTGGGGTACATGTGAAGAACATACAAGATTGTTACATAGGTACACACGTGGCAGTGTGATTTGTTGCCTTCCTCCCCTTCACCTGTATCTGGCATTTCTCCCCATGCTATCTCCCCCCC
>PVKP010037543.1:0-21567 GCA_004027715.1 Plecturocebus donacophilus | reverse complement strand
CCTTTTTGTTTGTTTTGGTTTTGTTTTTTCTGAGACAGGATCTGACTCTATTGCCCAGGCTGGAGGGCAGTGGTGCGATCCGGGCTCGCCGCAGCCTCCACCTCCTGGGCTCAAGCCATCCTCTCACCTCAGCCTCGGGTAGCCGGGACTACAGGCATGCACCACCATGGCTGGCTAATTTTTGAAATTTTTGTAGAGACGGGATTTTACTGTGTTGTCCACGCTGGTCTCAAACTCCTGGGCTCAAGTGATCCTCCCGCCTCGGCTTCCCAAAGTGCTGGGCTGACAGACATGAGCCACCGTGCCCAGCCTAATCTTGAACATTTATTAGCTCTTTCGACGTGCCCTTTGCGATGCCAGCTGACTTGCATGGGTTTGCGATCTTCATGCCACACTTTTGAGGTGGATATAATTCACAGATGGAGAAACTGAGGCCTGGAGAAACGAAGTGTGTTGCCCAAAGATATGGTGGTGGACACCTGTAATCCCAGCTACTCAAGAGGCTGAGGCAGGAGAATAGCTTGAACCCGGGAGTCAGAGGTTGCAGTGAGCCAAGACTGTGCCACTGCACTCCAACCTGGGCAACAAGAGCAAAACTCTGTCTCAAAAACAAAACAACAATAACGAAAAATTAGCTGGGCATGGTGGTGTGTGTCTATCCCAGCCACTAGGGAAGACAAGGCGTGAGGCTCACTTGAGCCTAGGAGGTTGAGGCTGCAGTGAGCTAGGATTGTGCCACGGTACTCACACCTGGGCAACAGAGCAAGACCCTGTCTCTAAAAAAAAAAAAAAAAAGCCAAATTAAATAAAGTAAGTCTTAAATAGACTATATAATGAAAATATTAATTATATAGGGGGCTTATAAATCTGGGAGTTTGGAAACACTGCATTGGAACCAGTGAGTCCAAAGGTTCTGCCAGGTTATCTGAATTCCCTGCTGGTCTCGAACTCATGACCTCAGGTGATCCACCTGCCTTGGCCTCCCAAACTGCTGGGATTACAGGCACGAGCCACTGCTCCCGGCCCAAACTGGCTTTCAAATTGGGGCAGGACACCAACGGAAAGAAAAAAATGAAAAGGGGGAATCTCTGGCTGCAGGCTGAGTTCCGTCCCGTCGCGGCTGTGGGGCTGGCTGATGGCTGGGACCCCATTCTGACGGGGCTTGTGTGTTTCAGGAATCTGGCCAACTGTGAGCGCCTCATCGAAGTGGAGGACATGATGGTGATGGGCCGCAAGCCGGACCCCATGTGTGTCTTCACCTACGTCCAGTCGCTGTACAACCACCTGCGTCGCTTCGAGTAAAGCCCCTGGGCCTGGAGAGTCAACGAGCAGCCCCAGGAAGAGGCCGTGGGTCTGTGTGCCCCAGCGGCCTGGCCGTTTGGCATGAGCGCGCTGTCTGTTCTGTGGCGTGTGACCGCACTCCTCCTCGAGACCAGCTGCGTTACTGATTTTAAAAGTACCGCCGAGCTGTGCTCCGACAACGCTGAACACGGCCAAGGGCTCAGAGGAGAAGGAAGAATTATGAGAGAGAGAGAAATTGGTGCTAAGTAATGCTCTTCCTAAAGCAATGCTTGTCTTTATAGATGCCAGAATGCTAACCTACGACGTTGCCTCTGGTGAATTCGATACATTGGCTTTACAGGGTTACATTGATTACCAAGTGTCCTTTTTAGATCAAAATACACAGAGGTTTTTACCTCCTCACTCGATTGTAGGTTCCTCTCCTCCCTCTGGGCCACTGCCAGGAAACAGACCACTTAATCAGCAGCTTGACAAAGGCCGCAAGTCTTGGGAAGTAACAGTTTAATCACTCCCAAGTCCTGGGCGACAGATGACCTTCAAGTCACCTGCGCTCTCCCGGGAGATGGGAAGGCTCTCCCCTAGGTCCCAGTGTGATCCTGTTTTTCCCAGGGGGCCCACAAGTGTTTGGCTAAGCACAGGCTCTCGGGAAGTTTGCGATTTGGAGAAAGGATAAACCCTTTGTGCTGAGAAAGAGCGTGTTTATTCACACCTTTTTTGGGGGATTTGCTGCAGATATTTATAAAAAGTAACTCCCTCTGTGCCAGTGACCCATTTGTACATAAAAAAGATGCGTTGAACTTTGCTTGGGGTTTGTGATTTCTGTTTGGGAGAAGGGAGTTCTGCGAATAAGAGACTCTGCACGCCTTCCAAGTGAATGTCCACTGAAACCCCACCCTGTTTCTGCGCTTAAATCACTTGCCTGGAAAGTTGAAGACGACATTCGCTGTCAGCTCTGAGTTCGCCTCTCTCCCCGCTCCAGGGCGCGGAAGGAGCGTCAGCAGAGTCCCCTTGGGGTCTGTCCTCTGGACGTAGGCCGCAGTGTTTGTGATAAACAGTGGCCCAAGACAGCAGGGTTTGGGGTGGTCCCGCACTTGGAGGAAGCCCATCAAGGAACGTTGGTTTATTTTCACAGCTGTTTGGTGGTAGGATTTGCATAGAAAAATCTTGAGATTCTATAAAGCTCCAGCCATTCGCTTATTCTCAGCCAAGAATCCTTGTATAATTGGGCTGGATTTTAGCCATGCGCGTCTAAAACTTCTCTTTAAGGAGCAAGTGTGTGTCTTCATCTCACGAAGCGGGCTCTCAACACCTGTGCCTTTCTGGGGTCCCATGTGTCCCTTGTGTGGTATATTGGGGGCGGGCAGGAGATCCCTGGGGGTGTCAGGAGGAACATGGCAGAGCCTGCGGGTGGGTGAGCAGTGTTCACCGTGGATTGGTTGACCCAGGCTGCCGTCCTGCCCTTTCTCTCGGATTCCCCCACACTGGAAGCCATTCCCTTGCTCTCTCTCTCGTCTCTTGCAGGCGTCGGGAGGTGAGCCCTATTATTAGCAGAGACACATAACTGAAGCTTAGGGTTTCAAACCTAAAGCCAATCTGGGAACACAAGGGCTCTGTAAAAAGCATGGGTATATGTTACTGAGTACCCGCACACATTAAATAGAGCTCTCCCGAGTCGCAGACGCGGCCATACACTCTGCGTGAAACACAGCAGATGCTGCCAGAATAAAGATCAATTTCTTTTAAACTTCAGGAATGGTGTCCCTCTACAGACTCGAGATCTTAAAGTTGGTTCCGTGATGCTCTTGCCTGTGGTCTTCGTTGGGAGTGGGAGGTGACGGATCTTAGGATTTTTTAGAGTTTATGAGTTTTGAACTTGATTACGTCTAAGACAAAGCGAGGGAGGAAAATCCAACAGGGTTTCACAATCATGAGACGTTTGGAAACCACCGTTGTAGATCGGGGTTAGGCGAAAGTTCCAGGTTTGGTGAAATCCCATTCCATCTTGTTTTCTACCCTGGTATGGATAATTTCACGTCTTTTTTCCCTTTCTCGAGAGAATTATTTCTTGGAGCTGCCTGTAAGAATCTTCTGTTTTTCCAGATGAGATTCCTTCACCTGGATTTTGTTAAAACGTGTGAAGTCTGATCAAATTGCCTCGTGTGTGCGTTTCCCTGAAGTGGACATTTCACCAGAGCCTCCACGGGTTTCAGCTTATCTGACAGCTGATGGATGTTTTTCAAGGCCAGTGAGCGCCTATAAGCACTTTCTGAATATGATATAGCACATGCTAGTTAGAGGAGACCGCCCAGGCCAGGTGTGTGGGGAACAGTTTGTTAAAGCCAATGAGTTTCGCAAATGTGCTAGATGAGGAAAAGTTCTCAGCTTTCCCAGCTGCAGTGATCAGGACTCTGTAACTGGAGACCAGTGTGAGAGAAGATTTTATTCTCTGCCATCAGGACCGGGCCTATAGGACTGCAGGCAATTCAGAAGACTAGAAATGCTGATTCAGTTGGTCAGTTGGGGTGGGACATCTTACCAACCCTGCAGATCCAGCTCTGGCTTGGGTTTCTCAGCTGGTGACAGGTGACTGACTCATTCTGATGAGTTGATTATGCCCGTGGACGTGGCCCACTTGACTTATTTATCTCCCACTTTTAGCCGTGCTCTCGCAACCGCGTCATCTGCTGAATGATACATGGACCCAGTATGGTTATTTCTGAGCCACCTTATCTCTCTCACTTTCAAAGTTTGGATTGGGGATGCTTTCAGAGCTTTTGATCTCTTATCTCTTGGTATTTGGACTTGCTTTGCCACCAAACAGCACTCATAGTCTTTTGAAAGAGCACACTAAAAATCCCTGGGCTGGGCGTGGAGGCTCATCCTGTAATCTCAACACTTTAGGAGGCCACGCAGGATGAATCCCTGAGCTCCGGAGTTTGAGACCAGCCTGGGCAATATAGTGAGACTCTGTCTCTACAGAAAGTTTTAAAGTTAGCTGGGTGTGGTGGCACGTGCTTGTAGTCCTAGCCACCTGGAAGGCCAAGGTTGGGAGGATGGATTGAGCCAGAAAGGTCAAGGCGTCGGTGAGCCACGGGTACACCATTGCACTCCAGCCTAGGTGACAGAGCCACACCTGTCTCAAAAAAAAAAAAAAAATTCCCTAAGACCTGCCTACTCCCTAGAAAGCCCAAAACGAGGAAAAACACCGGGAGGAATGGAGTTCAGAAGGCTGCGCTCTCCGAGGCATCCGGGCAGCCTCGCTGGACGGAGAAGGTCAGGCAGGTGGAGTGACGAGTTGGGAAGGGGCCCTGAATCAGAGGCAGGTGATATGTGGTGGCACCAGAGAGACTGTCCACCTTCATCCGTGAGGCTGATCCGGCTTTCTTACTGCCACATAGGTGGATGTAAAATCGATCTTGCTGGGTGTAGTGGCTCACGCCTGTCATTCCAGCACTTTGGGAGGCCAAGGCACGCAGATCACAAAGTCAGGAGTTCGGGACCATCTGACCAACATGGCGAAACCCCATCTCTACTAAAAAATGCAAAAAGCAGCCTGGTGAGGTGGCACACGCCTGGGATCCCAGCTACTCGGGAGGCTGAGGCAGGAGAATGGCTTGAACCTGGGAGGCGGAGGTTGTAGTGAGCCGAGATGGTGTCACTGTACTCCAGCCTGGACAACAGAGCGAGACTCCCTCTCAAAAAAAAAAAAATCAATTTTAGGCATCTGATTTTTAATCACTCCCAGTGGCAAGTGTCCTACCTGCTTTGCTGCTCCCGGCCTGCCCGCCTCTCTGGCCGTGGCTTTCCCTGCTCCGCTCATTCGAGCCTCCTCTCCTCAGCTTGCTGCTCCTCTGTGCGGCGTCCTAAGCTCCACTCTCCTTCTACATGAGGGTTCATAGCCCAGGGCTTTGGGGAGTCTGTGGATGTTCACATTGAGTGTTTTACCTCCATTTGGTTGAGGTTGCAGCGAGCCGAGGTTGCGCCATTGCACCCCAGCCTGGGCGACAAGAATGAAACTCCATCTCAAAAAATTGCACCATTTCTTTGATGTTTACTGGCTGGTATTCTTCTGTAAAGAAGGTCTATCCCTCCCTCGAACTCAGTTTTTGAGTATTCCCGTAGGCCCATGATTCCTTTCTTCCCTTTAATTCAAGGTGTTTGGAATGCCTTACGGTTGTAATATTCTTCTGGCGCTCAAAACATTCAGAGGGAGGAGGCAGCTCTTGTATCTTTTTGACATATCCTCATGTTCTTCGAGCATTTCCTTCATTTTATTTTTATTGATTTATTTTTTGAGACTGAGTCTCATTCTGCTGCCCAGGCTGGAGTGCAGTGGTGTGATCTCAGCTCACTGCAACCTCTGCCTCCCGGGTTCAAGCCATTCTCCTGCCTCGGCCTCCTGAGTAGCTGGGATTGCAGGTGCCCGCCACCACGCCTGACTAATTTTTGTATTTTCAGTAGAGATGGGGTTTCACCATCTTGGCAAGGCTGGTCTCGAACTCCCGACCTAGTGATCCACTCACCTCGGTCTTCCAGAGTGCTGGGATTATAGGCATGAGCCTCCTCCGCACCCGGCATTATTTTTTTTCTTACACAAAAGATAGCATAGTACATACTCTCTGCTGTACCTTGCTTTTAATTTTTATATTCATTAACAAGTGAATTCATCTCCTAGAGATACTCCTCATCTTCTTTTTAATTTTTATTTTTGAGATGCGGTCTCATTCTGTTGCCCAGGCTGGAGTGCAGTGGTGTAATGTCAGTTCACTGCAACCTCTGACTCCTGGATTCAAGTGATTCTTCTGCCTCAGCTTCTAGAGTAGCTAGGACCACAGATGCCCGCCACCACGCCCAGCCAATTTTTGTATTTTTAGTAGAGATGGGGTTTCACCATGTTGGCCAGGCTGGTCTCGAACTCCCGACCTCAGATGATCTGCCTGCCTTGGCCTCCTAAAGTGCTGGGATTAAAGGTGTGAGCCACTGTGCCCAGCTGATCCTCCTTATTTTTTAAAAATGCCTGCATAGTACTCCGCTGTGGCTAGCTGATCCTGTGTTCAGCCCGTCTCCTATGCAGGGATATCTTGATTTGTTTTTCCACTATTTTGCTATTAGAAACAGGACTGCAGCGAGACGCCTTGGGTGTATACTGTTTTGCACTTGAGGGGGTGGATCTTCAGGGTTAGTTCCCAGGATTGAGACTGCTGGGTTCCAGGGTAAATACGTATTTTGTTAGACATTGCAAAATCTTCTGTTTTGCACTGTCACCAGAAACGTGAGAATACTTGCTTTTCTCCAACAGCGAGTGCTGGCAGGTTTTTGAGTTTTTAGGTGACAGATGGTTTCAGTATAGTTTCAATTTGTATTTCTCTTATGAGTGAAGACTAGCCTATTTTCATGTTCATGGGAGACTTGAATATCTTGTTCTATGAACTCTTCTGTCTTAATTCATTTTTCTATTTTTTCACTTGATTTTTTTTTTTTTTTTTTTTTTGAGATGGAATCTCACTCTGTCGCCCAGGCTGGAGTGCAGTGGCATGATCTCGGCTCACTGCAGCCTCCACCTCTCCAGTTCAAGCGATTCTCCTGCCTCAGCCTCCCAAGTAGCTGGGATTATAGGTGCGCACCACCCCACCCAGCTAATTTTTGTATATTTTTAGTAGAGACAGGGTTTCACCATGTTGGTCAGGCTGGTCTCGAACTCCTGACCTCAAGTGATCCACCCGCCTCGGCCTCTCAAAGTGCTGGGATTACAGGCATGAGCCACCGTGCCCAGCCCACTTGATTTTTAAGAACGTGTGTATGTGTGTATGTGTGTGTCGGTGACAGTCTCACTCCCATTCCCCGGCTGGAGTGCATGATCTCAGCTCACAACAGCCTCAGCCTTCTGGGTTCAACCAATTCTCCTGCCTCAGCCTCCTGAGTAGCTGGGACTACAGGTGTGCACCACCATGCTCGGCTAATTTTTGTATTTTCTGTAGAGTCAGGGTTTCACCATGTTGGCCAGGCTGGTCTCAAACTCCTGACCTCAAGTGATCTGCCCACCTCAGCCTCCCAAAGTATTGAGATTACAGGCATGAGCCACCACTCCAGGCCAAGAACTTTTTATATATTAGAAAGATTTCCAGGCTGGACACAGTGGCTCACATCTGTAATCTCAGCAAATTGGGAGGCCAAGCTGGGAGGATTGCTTGAGGCCAGGAGTTCAAGACCAGCCTGGGCAACATAGTGAGACCCCGTCTCTACAAAAAGTTTAAAATTTAGCCAGTCATGGTGGCATGCACCTGTAGTCCCAGCTACTTGGGAGGCTGAGACAGAAGGATTGCTTGAGCCCAGGAGGTCAAGGCTGCAGTGAGCTGTAATTGCACTATTGCATTCCAGCACGGGCAACAAAGTGAGACCCTGTCTCTCAAAAAATAAATAAATAGGCCGGGCGCAGTGGCTCACACCTGTAACCCCAGCACTTTGGGAGGCTGAGGTGGGCGGATCATGAGGTCAGGACTTTGAGAGCAGCCTGGACAACATGGTGAAACCCCGCGTCTACTAAAAATACAAAAATTAGCTGAGCGTGGCGGCTGGTGCCTGTAGTCCCGGCTACTCAGGAGGCTCAGGCAAGAGAATCGCTTGAACCCGGGAGGCGGAGGCTGCGTGAGGCAGACAGCACCACTGCCCTCCCGCCGGGGTGACAGAGTGACACACTGTCTCAAACATAAATAAATAAGGGATTTCTGTCTGTCCCCATCCCAGCTCTCCACCCCCTCTGCCTGTAGCCTGGCCTGGCTCATGTCGCGTCTCACTTGGAGGAGAGCAAGCGTCTCCTGCACTGGCTTCCAGGCCTTCACTGCTGTCCTTCTCTAACGCACTGTCCACCTTGGAACTAGGATGACCTTAACATGCAAATCTGATCATGTCGCCCCTCCACTGACCGGGTTCCTGTCGTCTTTGGGATGAGCAGCTCCTTCGCGGGGCATGGGGCCACCTCCCCTGGCCGTGTGCTCTGTCCTCAAAGCGTCTTTCCGAAGAGCTGTGTGTGGTCACAGAACGAAGGCTTTGTGAAATTCCGCTGGCAAGCAGAAGGGAGCAGAGCTGGCTCTGACGCTGGTACATTGTCTCTCAGGCTAAACATCCCTTCCCTGGGGAGGCCGTCATCAACACCCCTTCATCACCTCTGTTCCCGGGACCTCGGGAACTTCATTCTGTCACTCACGGCTCCTGTTTTATCACTAGACTATAAGCTCCCTGAGGGCAGAGTGTGCGCCTGCTTCCCTACTGGACCTAGCAGGGGCTCCATCAGTATTTTTTTTTTTTTTTTTTTTTGAGATGAGTCTCACTCTTGTTGCCCAGGCTGCAGTGCAGTGGTGCGATCTTGGCTCACTGCAACCTCCGCCTCCTGGGTTCAAGCGATTCTCCTGCGTCAGCCTCCTGAGCAGCTGGACTACAGGTGCCTGCGACCATGCCCAGCTCATTTTTGTATTTTTAGCAGAGATGAGGTTTCACCATGTTGGCCAAGATAGTCTCGAGCTGCTGACCTCGTGATCAGCCTGCCTTGGCCTCCCAAAGTGCTGGGATGACAGGCGTGAGCCACCGCGGCCGGCCTTCATCAGTACTTTTAATGGATGGCCTGGACTGCCCAGTCAACAGGTTGTTTGGTGCCGGGTAAACACTGGAAGGATGGAATGAAAGAATGAGTGGTCCGGCCCGCGTTCCTGAAGGTGAACTTCCAGAATTACTCAGCTGCCACTGAATTTCCTTCCAGTGGGACCCTCTTGTTCAAGATGGCTTCAATTCCAATCAACAGAGAGTGCTGAGAACCGGTGGGAGGGGTCCCTGGGGAGCAGGGTTATGGTCCCGCAGGGATTTGTTTATGCAGCTGATGTTAATAAACGAAGCTGAAGGTGACAAGCTGTCACTCAGCCTCTCCAGGCTGGGCCAGAACTGCCATTGGTTAAGTTTCAGATTTCAGCCCCAAAGTACAGTGTCACTGCCTTGGATGAAGGACATGTATTAGTGTCATGAGGGCGATCACAGTCTCATTCCCTTCAATCACTAGCACGAGACTGAAAAAAAAAAAAAAAGAAAATCAAATTCGGGTTAGGACAGAGCCGTGCTGAGAGTCTGAGCCAGAGACCCCGTGGGGACCTGCTGTTGTTTGTCACAACACCAGGCCACCGAGGGAGAAGCCAGCCTCGCCTCCCCTCCACTCGATTCGGAACCCACAATGTCCCACGGGGCCGCACCTTCCGATTCATGACACGCTCCGCTTCCAGCCTGGTGCGGTTACGGGAACTGCAGTCACCACGCGGCACGTCGCAGAACCAGGGCGCGAACCCGGGTCCTGCTGCTGAGAACGCAGGCGCCCCGGCCGCCCGGGCTGTGGGTCCCACGTGAGCAGCCTCGGGGCACAGACGGCTTCTGCTCGTGTCTGTCCCCTCTGCCAGCCCGGGCCTCGGGCTTCTGTGCACCTGACCCTGAGAGGCCCGTGAAAACCACTGCACCATCACGGTTACCATGACGTTGCCCGTCGGCACCCTTGGGGAACATCACCTTCCAGGCCACTCAAAGCATGCTAACAAGAGCTTTGACAAACGCAAGCGTTCTTATGAATACGATCATAATCAGGGTTAGTTGGCTGTGCGGGCGGTTTCTGGTCTGCAGAGGGTTAACGGTGATGACAATGACCTTGCCTCCCGGGTTGGGTTTCTCTATCAGGCCCACCCCCTATTCGGGACTGATTTTCTACATCCCAGATTCGTGCCCACCACCCCACCGCACTGAGGGCAAGAGAAAACCCGAAGTCCTGCTGAGAACCTTTTCCCCACCCTAGTCCCCTCACTGCAGTTTTCCTGCGAGCCAAGGAATTTCATTCCACAGATCTCTGCTTCTTTCTGTTCCTTTAGCCCGCAGGCTTACCCTGCCCGGAGGAGGGTGACTAAGGGGAAATGGAGTATTTCCAGCCAGGGGCCCTCACAGTTGCTGTATCAGATATCTCTTCCAGGCAGTGGATTTCAGGACAGGCGCGTCTTTATTCGGGAAAATTGATGCACTTCATTTAGAGGGATGGACTTCCCTTCCAGGAATGCTCCCCCCACCTCTGTCCCACATGCCACCTGCCAGATCATCTTCAGTGACGGCAACTATCATTTTTATCCTGCAGACACCATTAAACCGTAAGCTGGGAGATCTGGCATCTGGTCCGCACTCCACCTTTTAATGAACGTGGGAACTCACTTAGCCAGTTTTCTCCTTTGCAATGGGCATGAGCCCCGAGGGACCAGGAGGGGGGTGGTGGGCATCTGAGACCTGGGGAGCCGCAATGGTCCTTGGTGGGAGGGCACCAGGCCAATCAGTCATGTGAGTCTGAGCGCTCTTTGGGGCCGGAGACACCAGGGGAAGGCACAGAGGGGAAAGGGACTGAGCTGGAGTTTTTCCTAAAATTGCACTTGTCATAGGGATGGGGCTTTTAAAATTTTTTTAACTTTTTAATTTATTTTAATTAATTAATTAATTTATTTATTTTTTGAGATGGAGTCTCACTCTGTCACCCAGGCTGGAGTGCAATGGCACTATCTCGGCTCACTGCAACTTCTGCCTTCTGGGTTCAAGTGATTCTCCTGCCTCAGTCTCCTGAGTAGCTGGGATTACAGGCATCCCCCACCACATTTGCCTAATTTTTGTATTTTTAGTAGAGATGGAGTTTCACCATGTTGGCCAGGCTGGTCTCGAACTCCTGACCTCGTGATCTGCCTGGGATTACAGGCCTGAGCCACCATACCCCGCTATTTAAAAAATTTGTATTTATTTATTGAGATGGAGTTTTGGTCTTGTGGCCCAGGCTGGAGTGCAGTGGTGTGATCTCGGCTCACTGCAACTTCCATCTCCCAGGTTCAAGCGATTCTTCTGCCTCAGCCTCCCAAGTAGCTGGGACTACAGGCACCCGCCACCACACCTGGCTAAGTTTTTTTTGTATTTTTAGTAGAGACCGGGTTTTACCATGTTGGCCAGGCTGGTCTTGAACTCCCTGCCTCAGATGATCCACCTGCCTTGGCCTCCCAAAGTGCTAGGATTACAGGCGTAAGCCACTGCGTCCAGCCTTAATTTTTATTTTTTAAGAGACAAGGTCTAGTTCTGTAGCCCAGATTGGAGTGCAGTGGTTCAATCATGGCTCACTGCAACCTCGAACTCCTGGACTCAGGCAATCCTTTCATTGTAGCCTCCTGAGTAGCTGGGATTACAGATGCTCACCACCATGCCCAGCAAATTCTTTAATTTTTATTTTTTAGAGATGGGATCTCACTATGTTGCTGAGATTGGGACATATTTTTCTCTCAGTTTTAAAACCTTTGAGTTAAAAAAATTTATTTTTACGTAAAAGATACATGGAACACTTCACGAATTCACATATCATTCTTGCTCAGGGGCCATGCTCATCTCTGCATCATTGCAATTTTAGTATATGTGTTGCTGAAGCAAGCACTTTTCTAATAATGTTAACATCAATTTTATAGACATGAAATTTATATCCCTTTAAAACAGCTATTTTACCAGAGTAATACATGTACATAAACTAAAAAGTCAAATAGAGGCCAGGCACTGTGACTCATGCCTGTAATCTCAGTACTTTGGGAGGCTGAGAGGGGTGGATCACCTGAGGTCAGGAGTTCGAGACCCGCCTGGCCAGCATGGTGAAATCCTGTTTTTACTAAAAATATAAAAATCAGCGAGGTGTGGTGGCAGGCACCTGTAATCCCAGCTATTCAGGACGCTGAAGCACAAGAATCACTTGAACCCTGGAGGTGGAGGCTGCAGTGAGCTGCGATCATGCCACTGCACTCCAGCCTGGGCAACAGAGCTGGAGTTGCCCAGGCTCTGTTGGCCAAAAAAAAAAAAAAAAGTCAATTGGTACTAAAAGCCACATTGAAAAACACTAATCCCCTCCCCCACTGTCCTGCTCGCCCCATCGTGCTCCTGAGAAGGAACAATCCTTACCTCTTCCGTGTAATTCACTTTGTGTTTATCCCTGGACTTCTGACTGATGTGGCTGTCTTTTCTTTCTTGATTCTTTCTTTGTGTGTGCCAGTCATGGTCGGGGGTGGGAACCGGGCCCTGACCCAATGACTCCATCACTTCAGCTGCTCAGTCCTCCCACAATGTGGTCATATCACAACTTTGGTTAAATTGATAGTTTTAACAGTTGAATCACTATGCAGGTAATGTTAACTCGAAATGTTCCTCAACTTTTACGGTCTCCTCAAAACCTACTGTGGTGGTTTGAAAACATATCTCAGATTCTTGGACTCTCGTCTCATCAAGATGAGGAATCTGATTCCCTCCCCGCTTGCACTTGGTGACCCAGCTCTAATGAACAGAATGCCGCTGAAATGACGCCGTGTTGCTTCTGACACAGGTTGTACAGCGAGATACAGCTTCTCCCAAAGGACCTGCGCCTTTGGAGCCCTGAACCACCATGCAGGAAGCCTGGCTGTCCTGAAGCCACCATGCTAGAGAGATCCTGTCCAGAGAGCATAGAGAGAGAGCCCCAAGGAGCCCCTGCCAGTCCATCCCTGAGCTCTAAGCATCTTGTAGTAGAGGAATCAGACATGTGAGCGAGGAGGCCTTTGAGATGACTCTAGCCCCACCAGGGAGTGAGACCTGCCTAGCTGAGCCAGTTACTGCCAGGGTCGTCAGAGCTAATCGTAATCAATGATTGTTGCTTTCCGTCTGTAAGTTTAGGTTGGTTCAGCCGCAGGTGATGGGAACATTGTTTCAGTTGTAATCTCCTCACCTCATTTGTCTGCAACTTCATCCCTTGGGTTGCTCAGGCCGTCTTTGATTTCTCTTTCTTTCATATCCCTCATTCCATAAGGAATATTTGACTCTGCCTTCAAAATATCCAAAATCCAGTTGCTTCTCACCACCTCCTGTTGGGGTTACTACTTGTGGGGGCCTGTCCTGCAGACCTTGACTCAGCGATGGATGAATAAAGTACACTGACACACAGATATTATGCTTTGCCAGTTTGGCTGAGTGTCTGTGGCCACTTACAGACTCCTTGGAGAGAGCTGTAAACAGCTGTGACTGCTGACCCTCACCAGCCAGCGAGACTTGCATTTATTCAGTAAAGTTTAATTGACAAAGGCTGGGGTCAACACCACTAGAGGTTAAAGATTAAAGGAGAGGTTCTGATGCCTAAAGCAGACACCATTAGTGGGTAATATTCTTGGTCAGCCTCCCCTGGAGAGAGCCAACCGCAATGATCAAAGGTTAATTTTAGGCCGGGCACGCTGGCTCACACCTGTAATCCCAGCACTTTGGGAGGCTGAGGTGGGCAGATCATGAGGTCAAGAGATCGAGACCATCCTGGCCAGCATGGTGAAACCTTGTCTCTACTAAGAATACAAAAATTAGCCGGGCATGGTGGCACACACCCGTGGTCTCAGCTACTCAGGGGGCTGGGACAGGAGAATTGCTTGAACCCAGGAGGTGGAGGTTGCAGTGAGCTGAGATTGCATCACTGCACTCCAGCCTGGTGACAGAGTAAGACCACGTCTCAAAAACAAAAACAAAAAACAAAACAAAAAACCCCACAAAGGTTACTTTTATAGGACCACATGAGCAAACAAGCTAGCTGGGTAAACCACTCAGAGTCCTTCGTATTTGCAGCCTAATCTCTCTTGCTCCTGCAAAGAGACTCTGGCTCCCTTCAGCCAAGAACTATAGAAGAAACCCTTAGGCCTTCCAGAAGGGTTTGAGACTATATTCTATAATTTCCTCTAATACTTTCCCTTAATATTTTTCCACCACCATGAGTGAATCCCCGTAACCTCTGATGCTTCCACTGTGGTCTAAGCCACCATCATCCAGTGGGGCCATGAGTATGGTCTTTCACCTGGATCACCGCAGTGGCCTTCTGACTGCAAAAGCATCCTACTTCCACCGATTCCCTCCCACCACTTGTTCTGAGCACATAGGCAGAATTATCTTGCCAACATGTAACTAAGATCACGTCACTCTTCTGCACAAAACACTGCAGCAGCTCCCATCCTGCTCAGAGTAAATGGTTGAGTCCTCACAACGTCCTGGCCCTTCTTGTCTCTCTGAGCTCATTGCCTAGTCTCCTCCCCTCTCCAGTTTTGCTGCAGCCCCCACTCTCCTTGCTAGTCCCTGAATGCATTAGGCTCACTGCTACCTCAGGCCCTTTGCACTAGCCATTCTCTTCATTTATTTCCTGGACTTAATTGTTACTTTTTGTCTGTCATTTGCTACTATTCTATGTGGCAATTGCTAATTGTTTCCCCAAGAGCTTTCATGAATCTGGAGCCTATTTTCCATATCCTCAAACATGCCATTTTCTTTGATTCCTGGGGTGCGTCACTCCTAGTGCTTTCCATCCTGCTCCCCTCTGGACTGGTTGCTGCCTATCCATTATTATCCTGGCATTTCTCTTCACTGCTGTCCAGCATTGAATCCCATGACTTCTAGTTCCACATTATTTTTCTTAGTTTACTTCCTCATTTTGTTGGTGCACATCCTGCAGTAGCTACTCAAGAGGGGATATACACGTGAGATAAAATTTGAGTCCTTGCATATCTGAGATGCTTTTATTCCACCTTCCTATTTCATTGATCATCTGGTTACAAGTATTCTTGACTGAAAATCATTTTCACACAGAAGCTTGAAGTCATTGTTCTCTAACGTTTTGTGCAGCTATTTAGAAGTCCAAGGCTGA
The DNA here is from genome assembly GCA_004027715.1 of Plecturocebus donacophilus. Taxonomy (NCBI): domain Eukaryota; kingdom Metazoa; phylum Chordata; class Mammalia; order Primates; family Pitheciidae; genus Plecturocebus; species Plecturocebus donacophilus. The sequence goes on along the minus strand of PVKP010037543.1, from coordinate 6,542 downwards.
TACCTGAACTTCTGTATGTTTTTTTCTCTCAGGAAGCTTTAGAAATCTTTTCTTTATTCTGGGTTTTCTAAAATTTGTGATGATGCACCTTAGTGTGGGCATTTAGTCAGCCTCTCAATCTGGAGACTCACATCTTTCAATTTTGGGGAGTGGTATTGTTTTTCCTCTCACTCCCTCTCCTCTATTTTCCTCTTACAGCATTCCTATTAGCTGGAAACTGGACTTCCTAGAGTGGTCCTCATTCTTATATTTCTTCAATTATTATTATTTTTAAATCTCTATGTATTTTTGCTCTATCTTCCACCAAACTTGCTTTTACATATTTCATTCTGACTCTTCTTTTGAACACTTTCCAAAATTTCATTTTTGTTTTCTCATTAATCCCTTTAAAAGTAACATCCAAAAAGGAGAATAAAGCATTTCACTCCTGTTAAATGGATAGAACATCTTAGTTTACTTTTCTGAAGAAATTACTCATCAAATGTTTTTCACTTTTTGTTTCTACTCCTTCCACCATCTCTGCTTTCTCCAAATTCCTTTTTCCCATGTGTCTGGATGCCTCTCTTCCAAGTCGGAGGCTGTCTTTAAATGTCAGGTGATCCTGGGCTGCCTGTTCTTGTCTAAGTGTGACTCGCTAAAAACATAAAGGGGGACGCTGAGGAACTGGATGAAGCTTGTCCATAGAAGGATTTACAACAAGGTTGCTAGACAGCAAACTGGTTTTTCCTTTCTTCCCTCCTTCCTTCCTTCCTCCCTCCCTCCTTCCCTCTGTTTCTCTCTTCTTGTTTCCTTCCTTTCTTTCTTTCTTTGAGATGGAGTTTCCCTCTTGTTGCCCAGGCTGGAGTACAATGGCTCAATCTCGGCTCACCGCAACCTCTGCCTCCCAGGTTCAAGTGATTCTCCTGCCTCAGCCTCCCAAGTAGTTGGGACTACAGGCACCTGCCACCATGCCCAGCTAACTTTGTTTTTTCTTTTTCTTTTTCTTTCTTTTTTTTTTTTTTTTAGTAGAGATGGGGTTTCATTTCACCCTGTTGGTCAGGCTGATTTTGAACACGTGACCTCGGGTGATCCACCTGCCTCAGCCTCCCAAAGTGCTGGGATTACAGGCATGAGCCACCACGCCCAGCCCAAACTGGCCTTCAAATTGGGGCAGGACTCCAAGATGTCAGAATGTGGAGGTCTTTTCTCTGGAGCCATTCAGTTATCCAGGGAGAATATGTCAAATCTCATGCTGGCAGTGGGGGTGGGGAGGGATGCGATGAGTGGGTGGAGAGAGCTGGGGTGCACCTGCTGTAGGAGGAGGAAGGGGGTGCATCCTTCCTCTATACAGGCCACTTAGCCCCGTTGTTTTTAGTCCCGTGCCTCATGCACGCCTTCTGTAGATTTGGATCTCCCAGTCCTCAGCATCTAGAGCTCTGCAAGACCAAGCCCCTTCTGCTTGTTAGTTTCCTCGTCTGCAGGGAGCCAGTATTGATCCCCAGTTCTGCCAAGTCAGTGCCTGCTCCTCTCCCTCTTCCAAACATCTGCAGGACGCTCAGCCACGTGCATCTCTTCCCTCATTTTATCCCTTTATGAGTTTATATATTCTGGATTCCTTTATTGCCATTTCAGTGGAGTTTGGAAGGGAGGCGTGAGCAATCTGCCATGCTTACTCAGAAGTGGGCTACATTTTAAAAATGAAATTGACAGCATTGATCAAAGATGAGGGAGGGGTTAGGAAAAGCAATCTGTGTACAAGACCAACTTTTTCATGCATACACATCTGCATGCCTTACATATGCAGCTCCTGTGAGAGGGGCCGGCCCGTGACATTCCCAGGTGGTGGACACAGGACCCACCTCATTGAGTTGCTATGAGGATTAAATGAGCTAATGCAAGTAAAACGCTTAGCACAGGGCCTGGCATTGGAGTTCTCAAGGGATAGCAGTGATGATTATTCTGATAGTTTCCGGATGAACTTGACTAAGGGCTCTGGGGATTTAGCGGAACTCCAGTCCCTGAAGGAGGAAGCACGTTCTGCAGGTTCCTCCTGGGGAGCCCACCAGCCTGTGGGTCTCAGAGCGCCGTGGAGTTGAGAAGGCAATGGGGAAACCCCTCGGTCTTGGCCACTCTGTCACTGTGCGTAATTGGCATCAATGGGGCATCCCAGTTCAGCCTGGAATGTTCTTGTTTCTTGGCATGAACCTGTCTTTCTGCAAACACAGTCACTTTGTGTCTGTCCCATCAGCCCTCTCCCAAAGGGTTCTTCTACCCAGTCCTGTCCATACACATCACTTTCAACATTAACGTCACTCTTTAATTTGTAACAGAGAGATGTGGGTTCTAGTTCTATCTTTGCCACCAATTGCTTAGAAATAGCTCAAACTTGGAATCTAGATTTGATCTGCCTGGTTTGAATCCCTACTCTGCCGTTGATGAGCCATGTCCCACCGGCAACCACTCAGTCCTCTACGAGCCTAGGTTTCCTCATCTGTCAAATGAATATAATAATAGTTCCTAACTCATGGAGCTACCATGGGGCTGAAAGACATAATCCATGTAAAGTGCCCAGCCTGGTACTCAGAGTTCAGAAAAAGCTAGCTATAATGATTACTACGTTTCCCAATTTAAATTCTCCGCAAACGTTGTAGCTCCAGGCACAACTGGAGGTGAGGACTCAGGCATATGAAGCTTTTCCAAGGGCTGAGGCAGAGGAAATGTGATCGCCTTGATTTCGTTTGTAGCTGCTGCTGGACCACATAGCAACCGAGCAACATAGCAACCAATGAAAACAAGGCCATTTAGTTCCAAGTCAAGCAACGTACTTTCTCAAAAGCATGCCATTCAGACTTTAAACAACAATTTGCTTGAGTAGTTTTCACGTCATAGAGACAAACACTTGATGGTAAAAATGCTATTTCATTTTGTTTCTGCTCAAAGCAGTTCTCATCACAAATTTAAAAACTGGTCACAAATTCTTTGCTCTTCCAAGCCTACTGTTTTCTAAATGAGTTACTATACTGCCCTCTTGTGGAACATACTGATTTCCTTGTGTTCAAGTTCTCAGATTTTTTTTTTTTCTTTTTCAGATGGCGTCTCTCACTATCATCCAGGCTGGAGTGCAGTGGCTTGATCTCAGCTCACTGCAACCTCTGCCTTCTGGGTTCAAGCGATTCCCTTGCCTCAGCCTCCCAAGTTGCCGGGATTACAGGCACCTGCCACCACTCCCGGCTAATTTTTGTATTTTTAGTAGAGATGGGGTTTCACCATGTTGGCCAGGCTGGTCTTGAACTCCTGGCCTCAAGTGATCTGCCCTCCTTGGCCTCCCAAAGTGCTGGGATACAGGCGACAGTCACCGCACCCCGGCCATCCTTGCTTAGATTTGAAATAGGAACTCCCATTTTTAATTTATCATTCATAGTATTAGGCTTATCAGAAAGTAGGCTTTATCCACATCGTTCACAAAGCTCTTAAAAATTATTATTTCATTTTCAGTAGTTTGAACTTGGAGGTGTGATGTTCACTGATTCTATCTTCCTACAGCGATTCTGCCTGGTAGGTATGTCAGTCCTGCTCTTCTAACTTCCTCTGGGTTCAGAGGGCTACTCATAAATTAGTCGGCAGCAACTCAGGCATCGTGGGGCGAGCAGACCACAGGCCACAAGCCAATTGTTTTGCAGGGGTTGTGGTTGGAACTCAAGGAAACTGAACGCCTCCTTTATGCCAGCCCCAGCCCAGCGTCACCCCAGCTGGATGTGCTGGTGATTCTAAAGAGGATCGGAACATGCCACGTCAAAATATGCTGCCTCAGCAGAAGAATACTTTGAACCGCAGGCAATGAAGAAACAGGAGACACAGTAAAAGTTCTCCACCCTCCCTTATCTGCCTAAATGCAGGACCTAAATTTTGCTTTGAGGAAGATGCCCCTCTGTACCCAGAAGAAAGAGAGTGACTCTTATCACTAGTGACGGGAGCTGCATCCAGAAGAGTCTGCATAAACAAACAAATGGAAGAGAGATGACTCTTCTCTGCCATTAATTTCTCCCACGTATTCCTAGGCACTTTCTCACAGTTCATCACCCCCAGAAGCGCAAACATTCTTGTCTTTATCCAGTCACTTCCCTATAACCTATTAGCCTTTGCTAAAATAGTTTATAATTTCTCAAGTTTAAACACTTATTTGAGTTTTCTACTTATTTTTGTGAAGCTCCTGTGCACATAAAAATATTAACATCAATACAATTTGTATACTTTTTCTCTTGTTAATTTGTGTTTTATCAGTTTAATTTGCAGGCCCCAGGAATCGAACTTAAGAGTGTATGGGATAAATGTCTCCTCTCCCCTAATCCCAGGTGTGGAGTTGGTCAGTGGAGGGGCCAGGCTGTGGGTCAGCAGCCTTCACGCCCGTCTCCAGGAAAAGTTCTTGCAGTTTGTTCGGCTCTTGAAAGTGACTCACCTGCTTTAGCAACCTCAGCTGCTGTGCCTGGCAAAGGGCAAAAGACAAAAAAATCAACCACGCAAAGGTCCCAGTGCACGCTTTGATCCGCCTCATCTTGACTTCCAAGTGGCCCTCTGTGGCTACGCAATGTTAATCCTCAAGGGTGAAATCCAAGCTGGCTTATCCCCAGAGCTGCCAGGGCCAGTGGTGATGGTGAGCAAGGAGGCACTGAATGTCTTCTCCTAAAACACAAAGGGTCTGTTCGGCCCACTGGCTGTCACAGTACCCAAAGCGATTCTGTATCGGATCAGCAAAGGAAACCAAAGTGCACAGACGAGTTCAGCTCTAAGTCCTGTTTCCTGTGGAAAAGCGGAGCCGAACGGAAGCCCACGGGTAGGACAGAGCGAGCGCCCCTGAAGTTGCAGCGTGTTTTAAACTTCAGTTCTGATTCACAGGTTTGCAGCGGGGCCTGGAATCCATCCTTTAACAAGCTCCCCTGTGGGAGGGGTTCTGAGGCAGAGTGTTGGAGGGCTGCCCGTATTCTGGGAAACACTGGATGGTGTCTGCCAAGATTCAATAGCAGACACTCTTACAATTATCAGGAGACACGAGCTGTGCCAGATAGTAAAATAAGAATAAATATAATCACATTTTCCAGGGTTTGGCCCCATCAGACTTTGCTTGGCTCACATAAATGCCAGCACATAGGTATTTGCAAATAATAAACATATGTTTATTAAATAAAACACGAAGGAAGTCATGATTTATGCAATTAGCAAGCCCACAATTAACACTGAAGACAATTAACAATAATTAACACATCATTTTTGCTATGCAATACTAATTTTAAAATACCTTTCCCAACTCAAGGGATCAGGCAGTTGCTCAAACTTTTCTAGAAGGCCTGACTTACACTAGCATCCATGACCATCTTCCTTTCTTGGAAACTGGACCTTCAGATCTTACAAGTGTTTGATAATCACGAAGAGCAAAAACAGCTGGGTGCGGTGGCTCACGCCTGTAATCCCAGCACTTTGGAGGCGGAGGCGGGTGGATCACAAGGTCAGGAGAGTGAGATCATCCTGGCTACCGTGGTGAAACCACATCTCTACTAAACACACACACACACTAGCCAGGCGTGGTGGCAAACACCTGCAGTTTCAGCCACTTGGGAGGCTGAGGCAGGAGAATCGCTTGAACCTGGGAGGTGGAGGTTGCAGTGAGTCGAGATCACGCCACTGCACTCCAGCCTGGTGAGAGTGAGACTTGGTCTCAAAAAATAAATAAATAAAGAGCAAAGACAACTGCGACGTGCAGACAGACTCTGCCATACAGCGAAATTGTTCTCTGTGAAACTTGATTCAATGGAAACTTTGTATGAAAAAAATTGCCCCTCAAGAAAAAAAAAATCCCTCAAAAGCTTTTCGTGGAAGCCCCTGGTATTTGTATTGGGAAATACATCCAGGTGAAACATATACTTTAACTTTTCTTGCTCATTAATTAAAAAAAAGATTACCGAGTGCCTATTTTGTTCCAGGTACTCTTCTCAGAATTGGCCTGGCACCATCCTTAAAGCAATCGTCAGTGAACAGAATCTATACTGATTATATATTATATACCTCCCTATTGATTAATAGAGCCAATGGAATAGTCAATTTCAAAAGACATGATTTTCCTGGGCATCGTTTTAGCCCAAGTTGGAGTGCAGTGGTGTGATCTTGGTCCACTGCAGTCTCTGCCTCCTGTGTTCAAGCCATTCTGCTTCAGCCTCTGGGATTACAGAAAAAAGAAGAACTGGATATAAATGGAAACATGTTAATGACAAATGACCAAATAGGAAATTTCATCAGAGAAACAGAATCTTCTAAAACATAACCAAATGGTTGCATTCTAGAACTAAAAATATACTATATCAGAGATTGCCTGATGAAGCAGAAACTCCTTACCCAGGCTTCAGAGGCCCCCATTGACCTTCCCAATCCCACCTCGCTCTCCTTTCCCTCACCGCCTCTGTCTTTCTGTCCCTCAACCACACCAAGCGCATCCCCATCTGGCCGACATGGCACTGCTGTCCCCTCCTCCTGGTGTGTCACCATGTGGCTGCCCCTTCTCAGCAGGACAGCCC